>QAXK01009352.1:0-13645 GCA_004335735.1 Chlorella sp. KRBP | reverse complement strand
CGCAGCATCACGGCTGCAGCATCATGACACCTGTCGTGAACGGCATGCAATGATGATGATGATGATGATGATGATGGTGATGATGATGATGACTCACCGACGTGCCTGGGCTCCACAATCACTGGCAGAGGCTGGTGAACGTCCGTCATCTGCACGCCACCCACCGCCCGCTCCCCTCCGGCTCCTGCTCCTGCTGCCTCCGCTCCTGCTGCTCCTGAGGTCTTCATATCACCGTCACCAGCTGCTGCTGCTGCCGCTGCTCCTCCCGCACCCGCACCCGCACCAACTCCACCTCCGCCGCCGCTCAACCTGTGCCCTAGCCTGCTGGACGACGGCGACGCCCCCAGCTGCCCGCCCGCATGACCCACCCCGCTAGGGTTCGCCCCATGGTGGTTAGGGTCTAGGTGGAACCGCCCCGAGGCCGTGGCAGCTGCCGAGAAGCTGTCGGCGATGCGGTGCAAGCCCTGCTTGCTCATGTGCACCAGCTGGTGCCAGGCCTCCCAGGGCCAGTCGTGCCACGCCAGCATTGACTGGTCGACGCCTGACGATGAAGTGGCGGTGGGCAGCCTGCCCTGGTTGTGGCTGCTCTGGTGGTGGTGGTACTGCGCGAGGTGGTGTCGGTTGTGGTTGGTTGGTGGGCCGCTGCTGTTGGTGGTGGCGCGGTTAACGCCGCCACCACCAGGGAGGGAGGAGCCGGGCAGGTCGTCGGTGGACATGGTGGTGGGGAGGCCGGGGGCTTGGTTAGGGTTTGCGGGGAGGGGGGCGTTGCAGATCTGGGCGTGGGCGACGGAAAGCGGGAGGGGCACGTCGGCGACCGACACCAGGGCGCGCTGCCTGCGGTTGATAGCAGAGTGAAAGGAAGAGTGAGAGTGAGAGTGAGAGGAGAGCGGGAGGGACACGTCGACGACAGAGCGACTGCCTGCGGTTGACGACAGAGGAGTAAGGCAAAGGGAAAAATGAAGAGTGAGAGAGGAGTGGGCGTGGGTGGGTGTTGACGTCGGTGCTGTGGGTGCAAGGGAAGGAAGGGCCGCCCGTGCAAACATCCACAAGGCGGCGCATGTTATTCTGTGCTGCCTGGCTCAACACGCATGCTTCCACTCCCTCTCGCTCACCTCTCCTTCCCTTGCTCCCTTGTCCCCCGTCCTCCCACCAAGCCTCTCACCTCTTTTTCGCCTCCTTCTTGCGTCTCTTGAGCTCTGCAGCCTCGTGGAAGAACACGCTCAGCGCCTCTTGGATGCTGCGGGACCGGATGCCTGCTGCCTGCTGCAACGGATGATGCTGGTGCTGGTGGTGCTGGTGGTGGTGGTGGTCACGGGGCGAGGCGTTGGGCTGCTGTTGCTGCTGCTGCTGGTACTGCTGCTGTTGCTGCCCCTCCCCACCCCTCTCCTGCTGCTGCACGCTGCCTGACGCGCTCACCCTGTGCTGCAGCCCACCCTGCTGCTGGGAGGTGTAGGAGGGGCCGTTCTGGCTGAGCCTGTGTGGCAACTGCCGCCCAGGTGACCCTGGTCTAGACCCTGTGTTGGTGGCAGCATGGGCTACAGCGGAAGGAGCGGTGAGCTGACCAGCAATGTCGCCCTCGCTCTTGCTGTGGTGCCTACGCAGCGTCAGCGTGGGCGTCGCCTGCTTCTGCAGCTGACTCGCTGCGTTGCTGCCGTTGACGCCGCCACCAGCGCCGCCGCCGCTGCTTGCCGCCGCCTCCGCTGCTGCGTCATGCGCCGCCGCCGCGCCGGTGAACGGCGAGGGCGGCCAGGGCTTGCGCGCCTGCTGCTGAATGGCGTTAGGGTTCAGGTCGATCGCCACGGTGCCAGTGGCGGCCAGCAGCGCGGGCGTGGCAGGGGTGGTGGGCGGGGTGGTGACAATGGGCGGGGGCGTCTGCGACGGAGTGGGGAGGGCGCTGGTGTCACTTGGAGTGCCGGTTGCGGCAGCAGTAGTGCCGCCCTGTGCTGTGCCAGTGTTGTTGTTAGGGTTGTTAGGGTTGCTGGCGGCACCGGTCTTGTCATTGTTGAGGGTCAGTTCGCTGCCGGCGGAGGCGGGGCCTGCTCCCTTGACCATCCAGCGCTCCAGCTCAAAGAGCACGATGCTGAAGGGCATGATTTGCAGGAACAGCGGCACGCCTGCACGGAGGGTGGCAATAAGTGTCAAGGTGCAATGAACAACAAGCAGCGCAACAACACGCTGTCGCCCTGATCATGCCTTGTGCCAGACTCTGGGCCCCTTGCTCCTTTCCCTTCGCGCCTGATGGCCCTGGCTGCGCTCTGTAGGGCCTCAGCCACTCTTTGATCGGCCACTGAGGGCTCTTGCCCACGCCCCAATGAGCAGGGCAACAGTACAGCACTCGTATTTACGCACACTCACCCATTGGGCATCCAATCAGCTGCAAATGACGCCTCACACACGCACACACATCTCTAGCCACGCACCAGTGAGCAGGGCAATGTACTTGCCCATGGACCCAAAGGTTGCCGTCATGATGGGCAGGCCGATGATGATGGTGTTATTGGCGGAGAGGAGCAGGTTGAGGAGGGCGGCCTCGCCCACGTCACCCTTTTTGAACAAGCGCACGTACACCAGCACGCACACCTGCACGCGCGAGGGGGCCAAGCAAGCAGGGTGTGCAGCGCGGCTTCGCCCACGTCACCCTTTTTGAACATGCGCACGCACACCAGCACGCACACCTGCAGAGGCGAGGGGAGGCAAGAGCAAGCTGCTGGCGATGTTGGAGCTGAGGGCATCTGGTGCGCCCAGGAGGCCCCAGAACGGGAGCAAGGCTGACTTTGCGCGTCACAGCGAATGACGCGAGGGCACGAGCGTGACAGGGAGCAGTGGGCAGGATGCGCTGGGACGGTCACAGCGTCACAGCCATGTGCAGTGCCGCTTACCTGTATGATGCTGACCCACAAGTGTGCCTCTCACCTGTATGATGCTGACCCACAAGATGTAGGCGGCCAGGGCCCTCCACCCCTCAGCATCCCTCAGATTGAGGTTGATGCCAATGGACGAAAGGTTGAGCGCGGGGAAGCTGACGTAGATCAAAAAGGCGTTGATCTGCGCGGCGCGGCGGTGTGCACACAAGCACCGCGTCTCTTTAGATTTAAACCTAATTTAATTAAATTAGGTGCAACCAGCTTCCCTCGGAACTCTGCGCGCACTGTGAGCAAGTTCAAGGTGGCTGAAAGTGCACACTGCCGCGCGGTGATGTGGTGCCTGATCAGCACGGCGGTGCAGCACGGGAGGCCCCAAGAGGGGCGCCACTGCGCCCTGGGTCGGTCTTGGGTGCCGGCAACAGCCAGTGACTTGTCCTTCCTGCTGGCACACCCAGTGAGGTGTGGCACGTAGGGGAGGCACAAGAAGACGCGCACTGTGAGCGTGTGTGAAGTGCGTGCATCCCCCACGCTGTGCCTGCTGATTCTGCGTCGCGTGGCCACGCTCACAGCCTATCAGCTGGTGCTCGTTGAAGATGAAGCTGATGCGCCCGCGCCGCTCCCTCGGCACCTGGTCCTGCACACACGCACTCACCAGGGGGAGCAGGAAAGAGCAGCACCGTCGCCGTGGCACGCCAGCAAGGGAGCGCCTCAACTGTCAATCCTGAAGGCGGATGAGCGACTTGGGCCGCATGCGCTGCCAGGTGACGCACGGCTGCCCACCCACCCACTCCCACAGGCCCCATTGCACAATCAATCCAGCAAGCAGCGCGCTCACCTCGGCAAGCCCAAGAGCCTCCTTGTACGTCTTGTCGAAGAGCTGTCGGAAGAGATCCAGGCGCATGCACATGCTCTTGCCGTCCACCTGCTTGTGGCCCACCAGAACTTCCTCCTCGCCGCCACTGGCCATCTCGCGCAGGGATGACCCGCACCTGGGCCAAGGTGCACGAGACGGCCAGTGGCGGCGAGGAGGTGCTGGTGGGCCACAAGCAGGTGGACGGCATGCAAGTGTGCATGCGTCCGGATCTCTACCGCCAGCTCTTCAACAAGACATACAAGGAGGTCTTGGAGCTCAACGAGGTGAGCGCGCTGCTTGCTGGACTGATTGCGCAATTGGGCCTGTGGGGTGCGGATGTGGGTGGTGGGCAGTCGTACGTCACCTGGCAGCGCGTGCGGCTCAAGTCGCTCAGGATTGGTAGTTGAGGCGCTCCCTTGCTGGCGGGCCACAATGAGTCATGTGCTGCTTAGTGCCTGCTCCCCCTGGTGAGCGCGCTAGGGCAGAAGCCAGTTGCCGAGGGAGCTGCGCCGAGACCAGCTTCATCTACAACGAGGGCCAGCAGACAGGCTGTGAGCCACACGACGCGATGCAGAATCAGCAGGGTCGGTGCGGGGAATGCACGCAAACACAAGGTGCTCACGCGCACGTCGTGTTGTGCCTCCCCTATGTGCCACGCCTCACTGGGTGTGCCAGCAGGGAGGAGAAGGCAATGGCTGTTTGGCGGCACCCCAGTTCGCCCAAGGCGCAGTGGCGCCCCTCTGTGCTGCCTTGGGAGGACTGACAACGTCACCGAGCGCGTGAAGCAAGCTGGCGCGCCAGCTGGAGCACAAGCTCATGGCGTGTGGGCGGGGACAGGCGGCCAAGACAGAGGAGGCCGAGGCGGCACGCCTCGTGGTCAAGACGCCCAGGGGAGTTGCCCACAGAGTGGGAAACCAAGGTCAGGAAGCTGGCAGAGGAGTGGGTGACACAACAGTAGTCCCCTGCCAAGGAACGCCCTCAGCGCCAAGTCCTGCGCTGCCCTGTTGCCGCGGGTGCCATGCCCTAGGGTGCGAGTCCCCCTGCTGCCTGCCGCTGCTGTCGCCCGCTGCAGCTGTCCTGGTGTCTTGCCGCCACTGCTCACCATCCGCCTGATGCACGCCGCCCCTGCCTGCCTGCGTGCCAGCCCCTGATGCTGCGTGCCACCACACTGCGTGCCTGCCAGCCCCTGATGCTGCGTGCCACCACACTGCGTGCCTGCCAGCCCCTGATGGTGCTCACCTGCGGCAGGAACTTGTCAGTGATGAAGCCCCGCCACGTGAGCAGGTAGCCCAGGCCAATGATGAGCAGGATTTCAATACCTGCGGGTGACGGCGGCCAGCGAAGTGACACCATGCGCTGAGCCGTGCGCCTGGCAATGTGCACGAGCCCACTGCTGCTGCAGCTGCTGCTGCCACACGAGCCCACTCACAGGCATTGGCGACGGGCACGAATGGCCACATCTTGCGTGCTGTCTCCGCCTTCCTCTGCGCGCTGTCGGCTTGACACCTGCGCCACGCCAGGACGCCAAGTTGAGCCCGTGAAGAGCAGCCAGTGCGTGCTCTGCCTGTGCTCAGCCATCCGCGCTGCTGCTGCTCCCACCTGCTGTTGTGCTGCTGCTTTCGTCGCCGTGGTGCCACCTGGCCAAAGAGAGCCTCACTGCTCGCGCACGACGGCGCACTCGCACTGACGTCGCGAGTGCTACTCTACGCTCGCCACGCCTCGCAGTTCCATCGATGAGTGCCATCGGGGGGACGTCATGAGCGCGATGGTGGAAGCGCGATGCCACAGGCGGCAGCGCGATGCGTGGGGTGCACTGATGTGCACTGGATGATGTGTTGCGCACTGCGCCTTCTCTGCTGCTCTTCTCTCTGCCGCTCTGGCGAAGCACGCGCATCACGACGTTCAAACTCAAAACCAATTGACAGACGATCTGGGCTTGCACTCACGCACGTGAGACTGGCCCCGCACTGACGCACGTGAGAGCGTCCCACGCTTCCCCAGGCAGCGGCATGGCCGGCGAGAGCTGCCCCACGCAGTCGGGGTCGAAGCAGCCCCATCGGTACACCCCCGCTGCCACATCCACCGCCAGAAAAACGCCGTTGCTCTTGTGATGGCGCTGCAGGCGGGCGCACCACCGGCAGCTCTTGATGCGCAGCGTGAGCGAGCACGCCGCCCCGCCGTCCTCCTCCACCTTGGCCCAGGACCCCACGCTACCGGGCTGGCCCGTCTGCGCAGCACGTGAGCACCACAGCAGGTGGTGCGGGCACGTCGCTTTGCCACGGAAGCGCCCCCAACAAGCTTCTCACAGCCTGTGGCGTGGCCGTGATAGCAACACCAGGGTCAGGTTTGCGTCAAGGAGCAGCACCTGAACTGACCACTGCAACCCCAACTCACGTGGGCGCAGAGCCGTTCGACAAACTGGTTGAGCGCAGGCCAGGGCGTGACGCCGGGTGTGAACAGCGCCCGCGGTCGGCCTGCGGCAAAGGAGGCCTGGGGCTGCGCACCGGGGCCACGGTGAAGCGCCGGCTGCGGTGGGGCAGTGTGGGCGCCGCTGGGCGGGTGTGCGCTGCTGCCGCTCCCGCCCGTAGAGGTCGGTCCGATCAGCTGAGGCATGCGGATGATCCCTGCAAGCATTCATCGGTAGGTGAGCACTGGCGGCAATGTCACGGCGTGCCTGCAGGGCTGCGGGCGTCGCCTCTGTGCTTGAGCGACGTGCACCTCAGGCAGTCGTTGTCTGAATGATCGCCTAGCTCTCACACACTGAGAGACAACAGTGGGGCTGACCAAGCATTAACGACTCACCCGAGTGCCTGCCCGCCTCCTCGGAGCCCTCATCATACATGCGCAAGGGCTTGACGCCCCCACCCACCCCTCCTGCCCCTCCCACGGAGCCCAGGTCAAGCACCAGGCTTGAAAAGAAGAGCTGCTCCGCGACCAGTGCCTCCTCGCCACGGCTCAACATGGCGCTCTGGGTTCGAGTGGCCTGGTGCTGGTGCGGGTGCGGGTGCGCATGCTGCTGCTGAGGTAGCAACGGGGGTGCCGAGAGCCTGGAAATGCTGCCAGGTGGTTGCTGCTGCCGTCGCTGCTGCTGCTGCTGAGGAGGAGGAGCAAGAGGAGGAGGAGGGGACGAAAGAGGAGAGGGGAGAGATGAATGAGACGCTTGGTGCCGCTGCGCGTGCCCTGCCGCCTGCGCCAACAGCGACAACAGGCCTGGAGGCGAAGCTGCGGAGGAGACAGCGGGCGGCACGTTGGCTCCCCCAGGCAGGCCTGGGTGCGGCCGCGCACGCTTGCTGCTGTGCTGGTGGTGGAGGTGCTGCTGCTGAGTGCTTGCTGCTGCTGCTGCTGCGGTCGACGCGCCCAGGCGTGCTGATGACGCAGACGCAGCGCCGTGGGCACCGGACGCCGCAGCAGGTGCAGGTGCAGCAGCGCTGCTAGCCGCGCGTGCGCCCGCGCTGCCCTGCTTGACGCTGCCACTACCAAGGGAGGCCGAGGTGCTGCTGTGTTGGTGCTGGGCCAGGAGGGTAGAGGTGCTGTAGCGGCGGGTGGCGCGCAGGACGGCGTGTGGCTTGCCAAACTTGGACGACAGGAACACACGGAACGCCCTGCGCACACAGGGCCCGCCCCATGCACACGCGTGGACGCACACACGCCAGTCATACCCAACTGGCGATACTGTGCGATGATAACTTTTGGAGGGCGTTTGTCGGCAGTAAACTGAGCATTTGGCCGGCTGGGCCAGGGCGGGGCGCGCTGACCGTGCTGGGCCCTCTGGCCCCCGCAGAGATCACCCGTCACGCACCCTGTCTGCTCAATGCCTGCATGCACTGGCCTGGGCGCTCGCCTTTGGCCGTCTCACCTATCAGAGCGCAAGAAGGCGACTCACCGGTTGCGCGTGTACACGCCCGTGTCAATCATGAGCTGCATCTCGTCGTCCCAAGCCCCTACCACGCCTGCCGCCGGCTCCTCCGCTGTACCCCAGCCCTGCTCACGCTCACCCTGCTGTGCACCAGCAGCTGCCCCGTTCCCACACCCCACCACGCCCTCCTGCCCCGCCACGTGCTCCTCCACCATGCCGTCCTGCCCCTGCTGCGTCGGCTGTGGCTGCTTGCGCTTCCTGCGCACGAAGAAGGCCCCATATGACGCACCAGGCACCAGCGGCGCCGCCCTCTGAACCCCCCCACGAAGCGCTGCAGCGCCCGCACCGCCCCCCGACACAGCGCCCGCCAACGCGCCCCCTGCAGCTGCTGCCACACCGCCGCTCCCACTGTCCTGGCTGGGTAGCTGTGGCACGTCGGCACGGGCCGGCGCTGCTTCAGTGCTGCCACGCCGGTGCTCCGAGTTAACTTCGCCCTGGCGCTGCTGCCCCCCAAGCGCATGCTGCTGCTGCTCATACTCAACGCGCCCCTGCCCCTGCTGTTCCCGCTCCTGCTCACCTCTCCCCTGCATCTGTTCCCGTTCCTGCTCACCTCTACTCTGTCCCTGCTGTCCCTTCAGCTCTTCCTTCCCCTGCTGTCCCTCGAGCTCCTCCTGCTGCATCTGTTCCCGTTCCTGCTCACCGCTCCCCTTCCCCTGCTGTCCCTTGAGCTCTTCCTGCCGCTGCTCCTGCTCCGCGCGCTCCCCCAGGCGCCCCAGCAGCAGCGCCACAAACGCGTGCACATGGCCCCCGTGCGCCCAGGGACGCCGCGTGCGCACCAGCAGGTGCCGGCTGAACTTGCTGCTGGTGGTAGAGTCCAGCTCAATCACGTGGCAAGCAGGGTCGAGCACCACACCCAGGCGCTCCTGCAAGGGTGACAACACACACCACCTGCCTTGGACACTAGTGCCTTTGAACTGTGCGCCATCTGCTTTCCGGGAATGCATGTGTCAGATGCTCTACGCGCAGAAATCTCATCCCCGGTGTACAGTATCCTTGGTGCTGCGACTGGCCCCCTCTGCCAGCAACGCACACCTTGTAGAGCGCCACCACCTCCATCACCAGCAGCGCCACCTGGGCGGGCCCGTCCACACACGGGTTGGCGTCCAGGTCAAACTCTAGGTCTGCGCGTGAAGCAGACAGCCCACGTGTGTGTCCTTCAGAACGGGAGAGCCTTGGTATGCTAAGGCGCCTGGCGGACTGTGCAGAGAGTGCGTGTGTGTGCGGCATGCAGAGAGTGTGTGTGTGTGCGCTTGCAAACGGGGCGACCCAGCCGCGGTAACCAAGGCAGCACGGATCAGCGGCGAGGAAAGCTTTGGCACCAGCCCAGGCCAGAGCTTGCAGTCACTGAGCCACCAAGCTGCTGCCACACACAGAGTGGTTGCGACGCCACTGCTGCACCCAGGACCGCAGCAGTCCACTGATGGCGCCAGAACCTCACCAAAGTACAGGTGGCAGGGGTGTCCTTCCCGGATAATCTCGTACACGTGGCGCTTGTCTGGGGCCATGGCCGAGTACCTGCGCCAGAACTCGGCCTCTGAAGCCACCAGGAAGCAGCGCTGGCCCTTGGCGCCGCTCTCTATGGAAAACACCCTGCGTGTGAGCGACTTGCAGCTCCCTTGGACGATCTGGGCCTTGTGCTCGCGCTTGGTGAACGGGCGAGGTGCGGACGGACCTTAGCCGCAGCGGGTTGCCAGCACGGGGTGTCTGGTGGCGCTGTTGCTGCAGCAGGGAGTCCAGATGCGCAAACGCTTGCTGCTGAACGGGGAACTCCTTGAAGACGGCGGCAGCTGTTGCGGGCGGGCCGACGTGGTACCGCGCGCTGGGGTTGGTGCTGCTGACGCCGCAGATGGCGCGCACGGCGAGCTTGGCTTCAGCCCACAGCATGGCTCGCTCCTCCTCTGCTGTGGTTGTTGCTTCATCTGCGTGGTCCGCCTCTGCCACGGCTTGCGGGGAGAGCGTGGGGAGAGAGGCAGCTTGAGGCGCAGCTGCGGCGAGAGGGAGCTGCATCTGACGCGTGAGCAGTGCCAAAGAGCACGCTCGAATGCTTCGCTTTGTGGGCGGGGCGGTCGAGTGGTGGTGGACATGGCCAAAGCGGAGCAAAGCAGCTCTGTTGCCACTGGAGCGTGCCTTGCAGCGTTCCGTGGACAGAGGACCACGGATTAGGGCCTTGCATTTCATACATTCACGCGCCGTGCCACCGCGCTTTGCGTGCTGCGCTCGCACGCAACGGCGAGAGATGGGAAGACTCGCATCCAAGTGTGTATCACTCCAGGAGCGTGTGCAGCAACGAGGGCTCCTGCTGCAGGCCTCCTCCAACGTCTCCACTGGTGGACCCGCTGGCGCAACGGTCGCACATGATGAGGCCCGTGGGAGTCCTGCGGGTAGCACAGGCAAGTAGCAAGTGGGGATGAGCATCGCTGCTGCTGTGCTGCTAACTTCGTCAGTGTGCATGCCGGGGGCAAGCGCGCACACAAGGCAGCGGCGAAGACTCTGGAAGGCGAGGTCGTGCGACGGGCACAGAGACAGGCGGTGACTCACCTGATAAAGATGCGCCCGCCGATGAGCCGGTGGCATGCCCTGCAGGTGGTGTGGTCCGTGATGACCACGCGCTGCGGACCAGGCACGCGTGTGATGCGACAGCACGCAATCATTGCGTGTATGCTAGCGCAGGATCAGCTAGCGCTGTGCTCATCTTCTGTTCACTGTGTGGTGCTTCCGCAGCCGTCAGCACGCAGCATGTCGTCGTCGCCACCACACCCAGCCGGCAACAGCAGTGGCATCAGCGCTGCCTCCTCGCGCTTTCGTCTGTCCCGCACCTGTGACGTGAGGGAGAGGTGCTGCGCCTTGAGCTCCAGGTTCTGAGTGCGGTACAACGCCTTGAGCACCTGTGCATCCGACAGACAGCAGCAGTTGGAAGGAGAGGTAAGCATTGAACGGCAGGGTAAGCAGCAGGGGGCGCCAGTGTGCTCTCTTGCGGAGCATCCCTGCAGCGCAGGGCTATTCCTTTCTGCGGTGTGGACACCTGATAGGTGGAAAGGCACGCCCTGCCACGCCACGCCACGCCAAGCCATGCGAGCCCGTACCCTACCCTTACCTGTGCATGCCGGTGCCGGTGCGTGGTGGCGGTCATCATGCTGGCGAGCGTGTCGGCGGCCAAGGCCAGAGGCATGGCGTCAGGCAACGCACTCAGCACCTGCGCACAGGGCGTTTGGGTTCAGGGTGTAGCATAGCATTAGGGCTGGCCCTCACGCTGGCCCTCACAAAATTGCTGCTGCTGCTGCTGCTGCTGCTGCTGCTGCTGCTGCTGCTGCTGCTGCTGTTGCTTGCTTGCCGCTCCAACAGTGCCCATCCAGCCCTGGCCAAAGGCAGCCGGCAGCCAAGGCGCAATAAAAATAGTAAGATAAAGGAGACTTAGTCGTGTACCGCTTACTGCACCTTGAGCGGGTCCAGTTGTGGCGTGGCCAGCAGGCCTGCCGCCCCCTGCATGCCCCCACCTGGCGCCGAGGGTGCCGCCAGCACGCGCAGCGCGGCAGTGTACATGGGCTCACGACCCTCACCCGGCCTGCGGGGGCCACGCATGCGCATACAGGTGTTGTGTGTACTCCTTGCAAACGGGGCGGCCCAGCCGCGGCAACCAAGGCAGCACGGATCAGCAGCGAGAAAAGGTGCAGGTGGTGCACACGCAGGGTGTGCGCGAATGCATGGTTGCAGGCTCGGTGGGCCTGGGGCTCCGAGGTGCAAGCCATCTGAAAAAAGCCTTTGATACGTATACCAGCTCAACATGCTGCTCAACCTGCTGCTCAACAACTGCCCCGTACACCAACGTCATGCCTGCCCAACCACCAAACTGCCCAAAATCCACACGCAAACGTAGCCCCCCCCCAAAGCCCCCCCAAGTGCGCACCTGAGGCAGCACTCCAGCAACGCCATCCACAGCCGTTCCACCTCGGCGCCCACCGCCTCCCCCACCCCTGCCCCCGTCGCCCCCCTCCCGCCCACCCCACCCGTGCCCACCGCCAGCCTGGACGCACCACCGCCCGGCCCCCGCTGCTGCCGCTGCACCTTCTGCTGCTGCTGCTGCTGCTGCGCCGCCACCAGCGCATGCTGCTGCTGCCGGCAGTACGCAATCGCCGAGTCCACGTCACCCAGACGCACCACCAGCAGCCGCAACGCCGTCGCGTGGTCGCCCCGCCGCTGCTGCAGCTGCACCTGCTCGTGCAGCAGCAACTCCCCCGCGCCCGCCGTACCCTGTACCGCCTCCAGTACGATGTCTGCGTCGTACCGCCTGGAAACCGCCAGGTGAGAGGACAGCGCGGAACGGAGCCACCCTAACCTGCTTGCCGCTGCAGGGTCTTGCGGTGGCAGTGGCTGCATGGATGTACCCTGGCCGTGGGCTTGCTCCACATGCGGGTGTGGGTGCTGGTGGTGTTGACCGTGCTGGGCCGTGCTGGGACGCCTCCCACGCCTCCCCTGCCCTCCGCCCCCACCTCCTCCAGGCACCGCTCCAGCCCCACCCACCCCGCCCGCGCCAGCCATCATGGCGGAGAACGCATGCTGCAGCGAGGGCATGGACGAGGTGATTAGGGCTGAGGAGGACGCGGCGGACAGCGTGGACGACAGCTGGGGCTGCACCCCTGCGGCGCTGCTACTTGCTGCTGCCTCTGCCCGAGAGACGTCCGACCCCTCCCCCATCACTGCCACCGCCGCCACCGCAGCTGTTGCCACCACCTCGCGTTGCTGCTGCGACTGCACTTCCCTCGCGATGCATTCTACCAGCTCCAGTGCAAGCTCCGTGTGCAGGGCCGCCACCTCGTCCTCGCTCAGCTGCAGCAACTGCTGCTGCTGCTGCTGCTGCTGCTGCGTGGATGTGGGCGACGCGGCAGCGGTGCTGGCAGTGGTGATGGTGGCGGGCAGGGTGGGATCTGCTGAAGGTGGAGGTGCGTCGGGGGCGGGTGAGGGCGCTGCCGTGGTGGTAAGGGAGGTAAAGGAGGAGAGGGAGGGGAGGGTGACGTGCACGAGGTGGTGCAGGTAGCGCCACCGCACGTCGTCGGCGCGCGACTGCAGCAGCTGCAGGACGCCGGGCAGGGGGAGGTCCTGGCGAGTGGTGAGCACTACCAGGGCATCACCTGCACGTTCAATAGGTGGGTGGGGCACGGGCGGCAAGGGTGGCTCGGTGCAAGACTCAGTTGAGCAAGTCAAACGTTGGCTCTATGTGTGTTGGCCTCGTGAGTGGGCTGTTAGGTCAGACGTGTGTGGGAGGTGTGCAAGGCGTTGCCAGGGCCGAACTGCAGGCGTTCAAAACGTGAGCGTGTGCTTGCGCGGGTGCACCCCCAACTGCTCTCATGCTCACCCAAAGTGCTCGCCCATAACGCTCACCCGAAAAGCCCACCCGAAATGCTCGCCCCAAGTGCTCACCCAAAGTGCTCACCAGGGAAGCTATCCAGCAGCCAGGGCAGCTTCTGCAGCACCAGCTCGGCGGGGACTGGTTGCAACGGCACCGGCGGCACCGGTAGCGCCACATCCGACCTTGCCAAATCAGACCACGCCCTGGCGTGCTCGAAGTAAGACGCGAACGCCGCCTGCAGCGCCCGCTGCTGCTGCCACTGCTGCTGCTGCTGGGGCGACGGGCCCCCGAGGCCGGACGCATGGTGGCCCAAGCCCCGGGGCGTGGGCGGCTGAACCCTAACGCCGCCGCGGGGGTGATTATGGTGCAGCGAGCCGCTGTGCTGGTGCCCTAGCACTGCGACAGGCGCTGCAGCGTCATACGGCACCAGGGACGGGGACTGAGAAGACTGCGGCAGAGCGGGGCTGGCGACCGCGGCAGCCACGCCGCCGCTGCTGTGCTGCCGCCGTAGCGGCGAGCTTGCGTGCGGCGGCGGCGGCTGCGACGGCAGCGGTGGGGTGGCAGCACGCAGCACACCCGTGCTTCCCTTGCCCTGCAGCAGCTGCTGCTGACTAGCTATTGAGTTCAGGGACGAAGCCGCCGCCAGTGCGCTGGCCGCCGCCGCCGCC
>QAXK01009348.1:0-11032 GCA_004335735.1 Chlorella sp. KRBP | reverse complement strand
GTCGTCAGCGCAGCTGCGCGACCGAATCGAGTGGTCCGCCCTGCAAACGAGGAGTTTTCAGGCGAAAGAGGCGATGCAAATCACAACTAATGCTGCGTTCAAACTGTGATACGCTGCCTTATATGCCTTTGGGAAGCTTGGCGCACCTACCTTTCGCGTGCTTGCAACTGTCAACGCTTGCGGTTGCCTCTGAACCTTGCCGGGCCGTTGGTCACTCCCTATCACAAGAAGGAAACTCACTTTGATTCTGATTGTTGATTCATGCGTCGAAAGAAACAGGCTACGACATGGTGCCAATTAATCAAGGGCAGTATGCCCACAGCAGCCTTGCTGCAGCAGCAATAGCCTACGCAAACAGGCTGGCAGCCACGTGCCAGTCAAGTACTGACTCTCAAACACATGTGTCTCAACGTTCAGAGGCTCCAGTGCAAAGTCTTGCTGGTGGGATCGTCCCTGGGACCCTGGTCATGCCAGCCACAGCAGACACAGTTGCTGCTGTCCAAGGAAGCAGCATGGCAGATGGCACAACTTCTCAGGTTCCACACCAGCAGCAGATGATAATCACAGAGACAACATGCGTTCCCAAACAGCAGATGTTTGCTTATCACACAACCGCAGCATCCGGCAGCAGCAGCCAGCCATACGCAGCAGGCACAGATCTAGCAAGCAAGCCCACCACCACAACAGGTGGGTCCTATGTTGCATCCAGACCAGGGCCAGATACAGCAGGAGACAGTAAAACAGCTGAGACACGCGCATATGCAGCTGCAGGTGATGGCAATGTACAAGCACATTGCAGTCATCTGCTGTACATCCATGCCCTGATGCATTCTTGCTGTCAACTGGCCAGCTTCGGGTGCCTTGTACAAGTGACATTGTTGACCGTCAACAGTGCCCTACAGACGTATCGATACAAATATTTGTAGGGATATATCCAGATTTAAGACCTGGGGTAAAACCTGGTTATTCTCTTGAGTATAGACCAAGGATATGGGATTAGACTGTGGTTTCCCTGTCTTTGCTCAGTTTAGACCCAGAAAACTCAGATAATCCTCCTGTTCTAAGGGTTTTCAGGGTTTAGACCTGGCTTTGAGACAGAGGCTACCCTTTAGACAGCCTGGGGGGGGCCTGTGCCTGCCCTGCAGCATGAAATAGGGGCATGTAGGTCCAGGCTGGTGTCTTGGGCACATGCATCAGCGCATGCTGTCAGTCACAGCAGCATTAGTAGCTCAATGGGATGGTCACTCAGATTGTGCCGGCTCGTGAGCTGTGCCCTATCCGCGTGACTGTGGTTGAGATAGAGGAGCGGCCCAACAGCTTTGCTGTGCTGCTGCGGCAGCCATTGGACCAGTTCATGTGGGAGGCAGGGTACCCTTTGCCCACTTGAAGTTGTGTCTGTACATGCATGTACAATAGTGTACAATAATGTGGGTTGTGCCTCAATGAGGCAAGGGCCTTTTTGTGAGTCTGAACTGTTGGATGCAGGTGTACACAAGTTGGGCTGAACCTTCATATGAGTCAGCCGGTCAATGTTGCATGATTTTTCAGTCACAGCCTGTCACAGCCTCGGAGTGCACGGCTGTTGGCATGCATGTGATGTGGGTCAGCGTTTGGTTGTCACAACATGGTGGCCTGCACACCGCTGCCCCTTTGCGTTGCAGTTGTGCAGAAACAATTATGTCCTTGGAGTCCCAGTTATACCAAAAGGTTGCACCGATGTTTGGGCAGTGCCATGTAACTCTGCATCTGCAGCAAGCACGGCAGCCGGGCTTGGGTGCGAGTGCGGCAGCACAGGCAGCATGTTCTGTGCACAGCATGCATCACAACCAGCACCCTTAGCATGCTTGCAGACACCAACCTGCCACACATGCCACAGCACAGGTGGATATTCCTGGCTAAAGCTGACACTGTGGGGTTAACCGCGGCTAAACAGCCAAATCCGGGGTTATCCCCGTCTAAACACTGGTCTCAAACAGGAAAACGTCTGTAGGGGTGAATGTCCTGCACAAGCTGCCTGGCTCAGCACTGTCAGTGCTTTATCACCACAAAGAGCTTACACAAGAACCGTGACAGTCACAAGCAACGCACTGCGCCTTGGCACGCCACAGCTCATCCGGTGCAGTGCTTTGTGCAGCACAACTTTACGCTGCTGTTGACACTGTGTTTATTGTGTCGCAACCACCATGGCTCTGCACCACAGGGGATGGCCAGGCCCGGTTAACAACGTCAGGTACACCTTCACCACCCCATTCACCACTGCCATCGCCACCAGGAGCAGCGGCGGCGGCAGCCAACAGCAGCGGCACTCCTTCTTCAAGCGACACGTCGCCAACAGACAGCGGCAAGCGTCAGTGGACACCTCTGGCTGATTACCTGAAGCACAGGCTGGTGGAGCAAGGAAGCCCCTCACTTGAGGCTGCAGAGGCCCTCCTATCTGTCAACCAGCTGCTGTGGTACCCCAACATCTTCACCTTTTTGACTGAGCAGCTGAGAAGCCTGAAGGTGGGTGCTAAACCAAGACCTTAGCTTACTTAGCTTGGGCCAAGACCTGCAAGTTGGTGCCACAAGGTGACCAACTAGGACGTGGACCACACACCAACCTTGGATAGTATGATGCTAGTAGATGCCATCTAGGCTAGTAGGTGCCACCCAGTGGTTGTGGACATCCACAAGAGCGGCTCTGCCAGAGCCCGTGCTTGTCTCAGCAACACTGCCTGCTGGTGCAGTCACAATGACAATTACACCCAGCATCTCCTTGCCTAGGTTGGAGACTTGTTGCCGCTCACAACCACAAGCCCTGTAGGCTGTTGATCAGCACGAGTGCAGCTTCCAGCAGTAGTAATAACATGATGATACTTGTTGGCCCGGCCATCCCTGCAGCTGCCGTTGTATTCGCAGTCAGTTTTGCATTCAATGCCCTGGTGGCTCCCTAAAGTCGCCATGGCGCACTGTGCCTCTGTATGTGCAGGTGCGCACCACCCTGGGCGACAAGCCATACCGGGACCACAAGCATGGCATCTCACACCTGGGCATTGAGTGAGTACTACCGTAGTCAGTTGCCAACGGTCCAAAGCTGGTAATTTGACCACAGCTGCAAGTGGTGGTCTTGTACGCAAACCATTATGCCGTAGGCCTGACAGCTGCAGCACTCCCAGTAACTGTTGCCGCCACAGTTTGTCATGGGGTGGGTCACTCTGGTGTGCATGAAGCAGGGAGGAAGCTTTCACTTGAACTGAGACGAGCTGTTCCATGGCCACAACTGGCAATTGCGCAAACATTTATCTGTCAGGAACAGGTCCAGGGCAGTGTGAGCTAGCGCTCACTGTATATTGTGTGTTCTCCTGTGTGCTTTCAGGGTGCCTGCTGACATCGTACATGAAGATGCTCGCAGCCCTGGTGCACCTGGCATCTCATGCGCCCTGTACCATCAGCAGATGGGGCGCACCCTGCAGCACCTGGACTGGCCATGCATCAACATTCTGCCGCCTGGAGGATTCGACGCAGCAGTCGCACAGTACGAGGCTGGGCCCAGGGCGTACAAGAGCTTCCCACTGGAGTGCTGCTGGTAGGTGGCTGTGCACGGTGCTCCTGCATGTGTGATGCATGGTGCTCAAACAAAAGCTGCCGCCCAGTGGTTGCGGCATTGTTGACCTTGACTCAGCGTTGGCGTATCCTGCAAAGCAGTGGCTCACTGCATGTCATCCAGTAAGAGAGTGCTGTTCATTTGGACCCACCTGTTGAATGATGTCCCTGACTTGCCATTGACCCATGACTCCGACTCATGTTGATCACTGACTCACGCTGAGATTGTTGCAGGACCATATGTGCATGCCATGCGCTTACAACCAGGGTGCAGCTGTCACATTCAGAGCCAGCAAGGAAGGCAGCTGGGGATGACGGTTGGCCTGAATATCAGCTGCCTGCCGCAGATGGCGAGCTGATCATCTGTACAGTACCTGTCTGGGTGGCAGACAAGTTTGGGCAGCATTGGCTGGACCAACAAGCTGCTCTGGCAGCAGCAGCGCAACAACCGCCACCACCCGCACCAGCTGCAGCACCAGTATCTCCTGCTGCCACTACACAACCTGAGGCTGCTGTTGCTGCTGGGAAGAACACACCAGGACAGGTGGCTGGCAGCAGCAGCAATGTGGCCCCGCACCACCCATCAGCACATGCTTATGCAGCACACCCACTGTCTGGCCATGGGATGTCAGAGCACAGCAGCAGCACTGTAGTCTTACCCGAGAGCCTGCCCAGGAGTGTGCAGCAGCCTGTGCCAGCTGTCATTATGGCGGCCGCCCCTACGCATGTGTCAACCTCAACAACATCAGCAGCAGGAGCAGCAGCAGTAGGGCCGAAACAGTTTGGATCAGCCCGTGATGGGGTTGAAACCAACTTGCTCGACTTTCTGCCCAGCTGCAGCAGCAGCAGCTATGACAGCGGCAGCACCATTGGCAGCAGTGACGAACCTGCTGTCGGTGGGGACATCACCAGCCCAGGTGGCGGTCCAGATGCTCTGCCACAAACAGCAGCAGCAGCAGCGGCAGCGGCAGCGGCAGCAGCAGCAGCAAGCAAGGCACGTGAAGCCCACAGATCCATGTGTACTGGCTTTGACAGCTGGATTAAGCAGCATTTGTTCCCTTCAAAGGATGAGAACAGCCGCCTGGGTCTTGTGCTGGATGTTGTGCAGCAGGCGCTGGCCGGCAAGGCCGCTGGTGAGGTGTGGAGTGTGGTAGCTATGCACCCTGTGGGCAGCTTCAGCAGGAAGACGTCACTGAAATCCTGGTGAGTTCGCCGGCTAATGCCAACACCATTGCTGCCATCTTTTGTTCAACCAGTTTGCCGCTTCACCAACCGATGCAGTAGGTGCTGCGTGCTAAGTATTGGCACATGTGATAACGAACTGCAAGCCTTCGAAACCACCTGTGTGCCAGCAATGCAAGTGTTAGGTGGTGCTGCCTGTGCACTTCCTTGAGCATGGTTGCCCACCAGTCGACTGCAGCCACTCACTGCCGCACATGCACTCTACTCGCGCTGATGCTTGCTGTCTCACTCAGTGTTACCCTTTCCATCCCGCCCCTGCACCAGCCATGATCTGGACCTCCTGATTGAGCTCAAGACAAATGACAAGCAGCACGGAGACTTCCAGAGGTGCAGGGACGAGTGCTTCAACGCAATCGCCACTGCACTGAGCGGCCCCAGCACCAGCACCGCCAGCACGACAGCAGCACCAGCCTCAGACACAGTGGGCATGCCTGCTGCTGCTGCTGCCGCCGCCCACAGCAGCGCTGGTGGTGCTGCAGCAGGCTCAGGCTCACCAGCACTGACGCAGTCAACAGACCGTCTGGGGGCCCGAACCCTAGCCTCATCTGGCTGGCAGGTTGACAGCAAGGCATCACACTGGCTGAGGTTGGTCCACCCCGTGTTGGACCTGCAGCTGGATGTGCACGTAAGTACTAGTGTGTCAGGCAGGCCTGTGTGACAGCGATAACTGACACTTCAGTGCCAGCACCTACAACTTGTCACTGAACAGTGGCTCCCACCTGACCTGAGCATTGCTTGCAAGCGCCCGTCATACCACAAACCATGCCATACCGTCCTGCAGCCACTGTACAGGATACACGATACATCCCCACCGCTGTCACACCAATGTACGTACCCTACTACTAGTAGCCTAGCCATAGCTTGAAACCTGCAACGTGTACTTCACAACAAGACATTGAAGCTGCACTCCAAACCTTGACAATGATAGTGGTGCCGCTCAAAAGCATCAATATGCTGCTGCCCTTGCAATTGCAGGTGTGTCAGTCACTACATGCCTTTGACAAGAGCCCAACCTACATACCAGCACAGGGCCGGCACAAGCTGCTGCAGCACCTCATAACCCGTGCTGAGCATGCAGCTGGCATCAGCACCGCAGAGCAGCCATCCCTTTTGGGGCCCATAGCTGACAGCTTGTCCAGCCCAACAGAGCCCAACAAGAACAGGACAGCAGTGCTGACGCCCATGATGTCGGAGGTGATCAAGGGTGTACCGCGGTACTGTGTTGAGCAGTACGGGTACCAACCAGACTCGCTGGTCACAGAAGTTGTCAGGGCTGTCAAGGCTTGGGCTAAGTTTGGGCTGCCGCACATGTTGGATTCCGGCAACTGCTGCAGCACCTGCTGCAGCACACCAAGTAGCAGCAGCTGTGGCGGCAGCGGTGGTTGCAGCAGGGGCAGTGGCAGCAGCAGCGGTGGCAGCAGCCCTGCAGCTGCAAGGGGGCCAACATTGGTGGCAGGCAGTCACAGCTGTGGCTGTCACGACAAGCTGCTGCTTGACTACAACAAGCTGCCACCTTCCTACATCTGGGAGGTGTTTGTGATCTACGTGCTGCTGCAGAAGCTTGATGCAGCCAAGTCAGAAGGCCAGCGACCCGCAGACCTGTACCCTTCGTCCTCGCGCACCCTGCTGCTCTTCATGCACGTCATAGAGGCAGCAGCAAGGCTGCTGCACCCAGACTCAACAGAGGTCATTGCGCTGTACAGGTGCTACACACAGGAGCAGTGCGAGCTGTTCAGGGGCTTGTGGGGCCCCGTCGGGCCCCTGTACAGCCCCCGCATCATCAACCCCATCGACCCCAGCTTCAACTGCACCAAGCACAGCGGGTTCACAGGCTGGGCGGCTGTTGCAGCAGCAGCGGGGCAGCTGCACACGCAGATGCAGCAGCTGCTGCAGGGAGGTGCCATGGTGGCTGATGCTGCAGCAGCAGTGCAGTAGGATGTCGGCAGCAGCAGTGCACACACCAAGAGTGCCTGGGAGCAGCTGGTGGAGGGCAGCTTCCTGGGGCATGCAATCGCTGCATTCAGGGGTTGATAGGCCAGGAGAGCCAGCAGTTGGCGTTGGCCACACAAGAGAGACAGGGGTGCAGCAGATATCAGTTCTGACAGGTGTTTCTGACCTGCTTCCGAATGTTGTACAGCTTGGGTGGCCCCATCAGTTGGTGTCATATGCATAGTTGTGTGGTTGTTATGAGTACAAACAGCTCTGCAGTTTGAGGCACCATGCCATACCATGGAAGATGAGGGATCCGAATAATTGTCCTGAGTCAGGCTGTCTGGTGGTCGACAAACATCAGCAGGTTTGTTGTTGTGCTTGCTTGGTGACCCTCTGGGGGAAAGGTGTCGAGTTGACTTGCTGACAGAGGGACCATTGAAACCACCAACCATTGAAAACACTGTCGACGGCCATCACGCCATCATGTTGACAGTATAGACATGCGACAAGTCTATGAACCGGGTCTTTGTTTGCGACATGTCTACTACTCTTGTTGTGCCCACACTGCTTTCAGAGACAACGGTTGCGCTGAACTGCACTCTGTGGAAGTGAGACAGCCCCGCAAAAGACTGGTAAACTTCTATGTAGTGGACTACCCAGTGAACTCCTCCACAGTCGGACATTGACTCATAGCTGTTACCCCACTGCACAAGGCTGGCCGCCAGTGACAGTCCGACTGTCACGGTGACAGTGTTTACTATTTCAGCAACACGCACTCACAAGGCTGGCAAGTGGCATGACAGCTGTCATGCGCTAATAGCTGTCACTGCCGAGCACACTCACGACCCTGTACAAGCAGGCAAGGTCCTATCATTGCCTCCTCCCCTGGCTTGCCCTTGCAAATACACATACCATCCTGCTACTGTTTCAGCCCTGCCAGAACCCAATGCAGCAGCTGCCAGCTGAGCATCACCAGCAACACACCGTGCCGTCCACCCTCTGCCCCTGCCACTGCCGCTGATGTTGCCAACACGGTCACAGTACAGCTGTTGGTGCCGCCGTCACTGCCGCCGCCTTCACTGCTCCACCCAAGGTTGTTTCCTCCAGAACCACCTCCCAGGCATCAACCACAACGCCACTGCCTGCAGCGCCCCCAGGCTGCTGGCGGCTATGGGAACCCTGCCGCAGCTGCTGCAGCTGCTGGTGGAGCTGCCCAGCAGCCTGTGCCACCACCCCCCAGTTGCCAAACACCGAGTTCCTTGCACAGTTGTTGCTGGGGTCTGCTGGGTGGATGACCCAGGGTGTGTCAGAGTCAGGCCGGCCCCAGGCCCCCCTGAACAGCTCAAGATCATTTGCTGTGCAGAACTCAGTCAGGGCGATGGGGCTCCTGCCCTGCGGGCCTGCAGGCCCCAGGCACTCAGCAGCACACTGCAGCACATCTATGAAGAGGTCAAGGTGCCGCTGCGGGCCTGTGCCGTAACGCCGCACCGCTGCAGCGGGACCAAGGCTCCTGCACTGTTGCTCCAACACATACACCACCAGGACCTCCCACACATAGCCAGGGAACTTGGGGGTGGGCTGCTGCAGCTCCTCCAGACCATACTTGGTCCAAGCCTTCAGCAGCCTGATGACTTTTGTAACTAGGCTGCCTGCCCCTTCCAGGTTGTAGCGCTTCTGACACCTGGCGTTTGTGCCTTTGATCACCGCCGTAAGCAGGGGTGCAAGGAAAATTGAACGCTCCTTGATGCTGGTGACCTTGGCTGCATGCATGTCCACCTGCCAATGCGTGCCCAGGCTGCCGTGGCTGGATGCAGCATCAGCAGAGCCCTCAAGGACTGGGCCGAGTGCGGAAGGGGTGGCCTCAGTCTGCCTGTGTTGGTCAATAAAGTGCTGCAGGAACCTCACACATGCATCTGCTGGACCCTCGCCGGGGAGTTGCACGAACGGGCACAACTGCGAGCAAAGGACACATTGCAGTGCGCGACACAGTTCAGAGGTGTACATGTGCTGCACATGAGTGGCACAGGTGAACACACGACACCCAAACCACACCAACAACAATTGCCAGCCTGGACCATGATGAACCCAGAGCTACCAGTTGGCCTTTGTCGCACTTGCCTGAGGCCATAGTGTACACATGTGGTCCCCATCAGATCCATAGTATGGTCCCTACAATGGAGGCAGTGGAAGTTTGCAGCCGTACAGTTGCTGTTTTGTACCTGAATGTCCAGATTGATGTTGAGCGCCTTGTGGTACAGGTGCAGGAAGGTGCAGTCAGAGCGCACTTCCCAGCCTGTGGTCAAGACTGTGTGGGCCTCTGTCTTGTCTGATGCCTGACCAAGGCACGCTGCTTCCCCCGCCTCAGCCAGCATGGGGTTTGAGCACAGCGCAGCCCGAATGCGGTCCAAGCAGTCCATGCGATCCTCTTCAAAGTGGAGGGTCTGGAGGCCCGCCCGGAGGTCAAGGTCGTGCCTGCGGGAGCCAGTGCAGCAAGTTGTGCAGAATGTTGTGAGGGCTCCACCTTCGAAGCCAGCATAATGTGGGCAGCGATGCCTTGAGCAAGTGGGCACATTGGCAGTTTAGCAGCTTCAGGGTAGTTTAGTAGGCTCTCATCATGCCTGCTTGACAAGTCTGCTGTGTTCAGCACACTCAGCAGTGTGCAATGCTGCTCATTTACATGACAGATTCAGCAAGCATTCACACCACTGGTCAAGTGGCACTGCAGACCTAGAGCATGCAAGGTGGCCCTGCATGCTTGTGCTGACTCACGCATTTGTCAGCGACGTCTTCCTTGCAAACGAGCCCACAGGGAGGACCTGTGCCACCTGCCACGTCTCTGTCCTGCTGATGGACATCAGCACGTGGCACACGGCAGCTGTAACAGCGTGCAAGCGCTCACACTCCTCATCTGTTGGGTACAGCTGCATGGCAAAGCTACTCAACCCCGTTACCAGCTGATCAACAGGCTCCTGGGCTGAGCTGGCTGTGTCACTGGGCACTGCATGGGCCTCAGATGTGCCTGCTTGCTCACGCTCAAGCTGCTCGCTGCTGTCAGCACAGCTGCTGCTGCTGCTGCTGTCCTGGCTGCCTGACTGCCCTGCACGACTGCTGCTGAAATGAGCAGCAACCCAAGGGGGTACGCGTGCAGAGATGCCGGGCGTGATTTCAGTCGCACACCACTCTTCCTGTTTCCCAGCAGATTTTCTGCGGCTATCAGCATAAAACCTGCAGCAACACGACAACACACAGGCGGGCAAAATTCATACCCTGCCTGCACTGTAGGCATGACTAGGGCCTGGTCATCATGTATGCCACAACCTGTGCACCCATGCTCACAGCTCAAAAGCTCAGTGGTTATGGTACAAGTATGGCCCATGTAGTACATGCCCACAACAGCCGCTGATGATAGACACGCTGCCGCAGTCACTCAGTGCTGGAAGCCCCACTGTGACACTGGCACGCATGGCATGCGTGGCTGCCAGAAGCATGTCCATACGAGCACTCCTAGATATTATTGAATAGCCCCGTAGTGCTGAGGTTGCAACCCGCTGCAGTTGCTGTGTTCATGCCATAGCCTATGTTCTCGGAGAACAAGGTGCATTTGAACACAAGAAGCCACTCAGCGGCCTACCAGCAGCATTCAAGTGGCCATGTTTTGTATCTCTGTTGCTTGTCTGGGATGTCCTGCCAAGGCTTGTGCAGCACTGCAGCGCAGAATAGCTTGGGGTATTTCAGCCGGTGGCCCCACTTCCTGATGTAGGCTTCACTTGAAATCTCAGCAGCAGCCGCATCTGCTCGATCAACTGGGTGCAGGATGTTTCTGGGGCACCTGTTGTAGAGCAGAAAGGAGTGACTTGAATTGCTGGTCACCAATGACTGCTATAAGAGCCCAGATTGACAGCGTGCTGTGGTTATCAACAAACGCCTGCTGCTTCTGGTGCCAGTGAGCAATTTGTGGATGCCTTCTAAATTGAATGTCGCAGTCAGCCAACACTGGAGGGCGAGTATGACAAACGGTTGCTGGGCCAGCTCCTGATGTGTCACCAGGCCTGGCAGCAAGTGCCAGCAACAACCAGTGTAACCTACACTGTATTGTACACATGCCAGTATGGCATACGTGACACACATGCACCCCGGTCCACTGGATTATGCTGCATCTGGACTGTACCTACCTAGGATCTACAAAAGAGATGCCACATGAGAGATCCCGCACTTCTTCTGCGCCCTCGTGGCCCACTTTGGTGCGCACCTGTGGACACAGCACAGCATAGCACAG
>QAXK01009345.1:0-14314 GCA_004335735.1 Chlorella sp. KRBP | reverse complement strand
TGCTGCTGCTGCTGTGTTGATCTGTTGTGTTGACCTCCACATGTCACACCCCACCATGCTCATGCGTTCCCGCCCTTTTCCCTGCCCCCTGTTTTCCCGCTCTTTTTGCCCCACCTCGCAGCCAAGCTGGCCCACCTGCAGGAGACGTACAGCCTGTCGCAGCAGGAGGCAGCAGCACTGGCAGCAAAGCACCCCAAGCTGCTCTGCTACTCGACTGAACGCCTCTCAGCACCCCTAGTATGCTTGCAGCAGATCCCGGACGACAGCGTGCTGGCTCCCGCCAAGCACCAGGCTGGCACGGTGTGCTTGCAGCAGCCGCAGCTGCTGCACAGGCGGGTGGCTGGCAAGCAGCAGGACAGCCTGGAGGGGCGGCTGCAGCTGCTGCAGGATTTGGCGGGAAAGTCGCCAGCCTGGCGGGCCAGGGTGGCAGAGCTTGTGGGAGAGGGTGGGGTTGCGCAGCTGGCAGCTGTGCTGCACCACAGCAACACATGGGACCGGCTGCAGCAGATGCTGCTGCAGCAGCAGCAGCAGCAGGAGGAGGAGGAGGTTCCAGCAGTTTCGACGGTATTGAACCTGCCCCAGCCTCACTTTGAGCAGCAGTACGGTGCTAGCTCAGCCGCAGCAGGCTCAGATGGGCAGTAACAAGGGCATGTACCTTCATTGTACTGTGGTTTTACTGCCAGGAGCCTGTGGCTGTGTATTGCCTCGTACAGCAGGTCGTGAGCCGCAGCAAGCTTGGGCCAGCTGGGGAGTTGGTCGATTGCTGTCCTGAATTGCTGTCTGTGTGTGGTGCGATGACTGCTGCGTGGCTTGTCCGGACCCCATGCCATTGCATGTAACAGCATCACCATCTTGTCTCTGACCCTCCTTCAGTCTGGGGAGCCACCCGCACTGCATGCAGATGGATGACTGCATGTTGGTGTGTTGACATGGGAGTTCCAACCAGCGGATGCAAAGCGGGTCAGCGGCAAGCAGTAGGAGCTGGGCATGTGTGTGACTGCCCACTACCTGAAAGAGGGATTGGAAGAGGGGTGTGCGCTGACACACAACATGCAGTGTGCACAACAATGGAGCTCTTGCCGATCTCATTATATTGCACAATGGAAAGTGGACCTACCTGCAGTGAGGCACACCATGCAGCAGCGGAACTCTTGGTCCCTGGTCAACATCTGCAGCTTGGGTCTTAAACAATACACACCACGTGTCAAACCAAGGCATACCGGTTTTCATGGTCAGTGAGTGTACCGTCAGTCAGTTTTGTCAATTGCTGGTGAGCTCAGGGGTGTCCCTTTTCCATATGTTCCTTTTAAGTGTCAGTTTTGCTGCTACTGCTCGTTGAAAGCTGATAGAGCCCAAAGGACGCAGCAGACTCTGAGTTTCCCTCAATAAAACCCTTTATTTCATCGCAATAACAGCAACAGGCGCAACACCATGGGAAAGCAGGCAGGGAAGGTCGTGCTGGGCAGCATGCTGCTGCTGGCAGTGCTCTGGAGTACAGCTGCACAAGAGGAGACAGACACATGGATAAGAGATTATTTATCAAGCAGTAAGGCTAATTTGATGTCACAATATCGCAATAAGGTAGGCACGTGCGTATGCGTATGCGTGTGCCTGCATGCAGCTCCAAAGCTTGATGACAAGCAACCCGCCCATTGCAGCATCCTCGACAAAAGCGTACAGAGCAGAAAAACAATTTGATGGATCCGTAATTACCATGTGGTGCTTGCTGTGCTCCTCGGCCAGTTTGCACCTGCGCTGTATGAAGCCCCAATCATTGCCGCGATTATGTCAGGCAAGCAGCTGCACTGCTGTCAGGCACGCCAAAGCTTACATATAGATATAAAGATGGATCGATTATGTTGGAGCCCTGTCACTGTTCAGCACGTCACCACACCAACATGCAGTACGTGCTGAATTGGCTGTGGCAGCAGCTACTGCTGGTGAATCATTGACCATGAGCAGTGGCGTGCCATTCCGCCACTGCTATCTGTGGTCATCACCTGTGGCCATCAAACTGACTGATGCTATACCTACGATACATCACCTGCTCTCTTTGCAATGCAGCTGCACAAGGAGTCCCTCTGCTTGCGCACCACATCCAGCTGTGTGGTTGGCCCGCCAACTGGCAGTGTTACTCTGTCCGGCCTCACTGACACCCTTGGCAACACAAGTGCTCCAGACCCCACCGGCGAAACCGGCCCCGTTGGCCCCAATAGCCCTGAGTCCAGGGGAATCCTACCCGCCCTGCCAGCACTTGACATCCAGCAAGAGCGACTGTCAGGGCCCGAGACGATCCAAGCTCTTGTCATGTAAGGGGGTGTTCACACAGGACAGTGACCGCCCTGCAGCCGCTGAAATGTGTCCTTGTCGCTGAAAACACGTGTCAGAAACCACTTCATTGGATGATCGAGTGATTGCCAACCACAGCACACAGTCATCACATGCCACATCAGGCCGACAACAGCGCAGCGCCATGTACATGTACTGTGATTGGCGACCGCTTGAATATGTGCAGGGGAAAAGGTGGTGTGGCCCACATAGCAGTGAATGTCAGAGTGTTGTCACATTTTCATGCAGTTCATCAAGTTCATGCCGCCTGGGGCTTCAGCAGCAACAGGGTAGCACGTTACATCGCAGCCCGCCAGCCAACATGCACATGCAGCACCATACGTCATGCACTTGCTGCCTGCACCATACACCGTACACCATGCACAATGATTGCCTTCATGTGCACATGCAGCCGGGATCTCGATCCATACCCACATGCATACCCTCCCCCCTCTCTCTAGTAGAGAAGAGGGTCAGTAAGTTGACTGGGTCCTGTTGCCCGTCTTGTACAAGCATACATGTGTGTATGCTGTGCAAGCTCACCCTCCTGCTGCCTGCTGTCACCTGCACTGCGTGCGCAGCGAAAGCCTCGAATGCTCCACGTGCCCAAAGGCACGGCACGGCCTCAACTCAAAGCACGGCGACAGTGACGATGGTGGCACCCGGCTTGATCCAGACATTTCCCCGGCCTTGTCCAACTGCGTCTGGAAGGAGAACCTGCTCGATGAGCCAATCCCGACCAGCCACCCCAACCTGGCCATCGGCGGGAGCTACCAAGGCACTTGTCACTTACAAGGAGACAGGCACAAGGGCTGCACACTCCCAGACTTTTGTGAGGCAGCCACACTGGCAGTCAAGGGAGTCGTCTACTTTGTGAGGCGGGCTGTCAGGGTTGGGCCCAGGGACCAGTCGGGCGTCACCCCGGGCTGCCCCACGGTGCCCCCGTGCCCGCCAACCGACGGCAACCAAACTCAGGTGTTGGCAAGCTGCAGGCTTGGCAGGACACACGGGTCCATCGAGCGCGTCTTTGCCGGCCGGGGCCCGCCCTCTGGGGAAGGTGAGCCTCCGAGGCCACTGTGTGTCGTGATGCGCATGTGTGATTGATCGCTGAGCACCTGGATCGCAGCAACACAGGCTGTTGGCCCATCAGATCAAGCCTCATAGCACCCTCACGTGATGTGTGTCACAAGGGCCTTGCAATGCTGCACGTGCTGCACTGCACCAGTGCTGGCAGCATTGCATCATGCATCAGTTGTACTGCGTTGATGCTGGGCAGTGGTCCGTGTCTGCATGCTTGGCTGCTGCACACTCACAACCCTGGCTGTTATGATAAATAGAGAGGCTCCCACAACCCATCCAGGCACACCAGCGCAAGCATTCCGAGCATGCAATATGCACCAACCATTTCACCTACAGTGTACTGTCCCGCTTGTGCCATATGCATGGCTGCTGTCTGATGGTTTGCGTGCAGTGCCTGCAGCCCAGGTTCCTGGGGGAGCCTCCTGCCCTACTAGGGTACTAGTAGTCATGTCACATGACTCATTTGTGTGGCTGCTGCCTGATTGTTTGCATGTTGTGCCTGCAGCCAAGGGCCCCGTCGCACCCCAAGTCCCTGGGGGAGCCTCCCCAACAGTGAAGGTCCTGCCCGCTGTCGTGCTGAGTGGCACGTTCACTGTGCATGCCAGGCACCACGTCAGCCTCGGCACCGGCCTGCACCAGTACAGCAGCGTTGCCGCGGATGACGCAATCAATGAGTCAGGGCGCCCAATTGCGGAAGAGGTCAGCCCTGAGGAGGCTGCGGGCCTGCCCAGGCTGGGTGATGGTGTGCACAAGCTGCAGTTTGTGGGGGAGGGGAGGCAGTATGCTTAGGGCATGGAGCTGGATGCCATCTAGTGCACAAACTGCAGTTTGTGGGGGAGGGGAGGCAGTATGCTTAGGGCATGGAGCTGGATGCCATCTAGTGTACAAGCTGTAGTTTGTGGGGGAGGAGAGGCAGTATGCTTAGGGCATGGAGCTGGGTGATGGTGTGCACAAGCTGCAGTTTGTGGGCGAGGGGAGGCAGTATGCCTGAGTTAGGGCATGGTGTTGAATGCCAGCTCATGCGCACTGCGCCTGCGGCAGTGCGGCTGAGTGAGATGTCAACCGTTGCCAACCATTACATGCCTGGGCAACACTCTGATGGCGCAGTTGCTCATTTGGACGACACCTGCCGGCAGCCTGCACAGTGCTGCGTGCAAGGTGGTTTGATGAATGGGGTGGTCGATGGGGCTGACTGTGTGCCACACAGTGGGGGAGGGGGAGGGGGAATGTGGGACCGGCAGTGACTGTGACAAATGTTGTCAAACAGGCAATGGCACTTGTTTCAAGACTCACTGAGTGACTCACAGAGTCTGGCAGACTGACTGGCAGTGAGGCGTCCTGCCCAGTGAGTGGCTCCACTGTGGCAGACTGTGCGGTACCGCACATTGTATCACACATGTGATTTTGAAACCATGCACAGTGCAATGGGGCATGTGGCCTTACTATTAGTAGGGTTGTTGGTGCCAAAGTGCTGTCACAAAGCACAGGTGAAATTTATGGAATGGTTCGGGGGTTTGCAGTGGCATGCTTCTCACCATGGCGCTGCCAACATGATGATGCATTATCATCAGCCTGAGGTTCAGGAGCTTACGTTTGCTGATCACAGGCCTAGGGGTTGTCTGACGGTATTGCTTGATCAGGGATCGTTGATGCAGAGGAGACCTGTTGTGATACAGCTGATGGGTGCTGCAGATGAATACCCCACACTGTACAGTGTGGAGTATAGTACATGTGCTGTGACAGTGGAGTCATGGGGAGTTGTGGCTCAGGACAACCGACCCGGCTCAGGACAACGGACCACCTCTACACCCTTCATCCGATGAATTCAGCTGTTTCCGACTGTTTCACACTTGGTTTTTTGTGAGTTCTCAAGCCCCGTCTGATGGCCTGCTCATCACTCCACCGATCTGGATCGAGATCAATCTGGCCAAGCCTCTCGGCTCTTTGTATGTAAACGAGCGTAACGTTGCTGGTGAAATCAATTAACTGGTAATCTTGAAATTTCACATCGCCACGTGCAGCCGGAATATTGACGTGTACACGTGTGGCGCTCCCTCCCGCGGTCAATCGGCGGGCTTTGATCAAGAGTCAATACCTCCCTCAGACAAGGGATGCCTTGTGCATCACGACCTTTTTACGGAACATAGAAAATAATATCGAGCAGCATAAGTGGTTTGCAACTTCCTGGTTATTGCGAGCAGTGCCCCAGGTCAAAGTCATGTCAGTACTGTAGCATGACCATGTCCAGCCGTTCGCAAAGGCATCTCAGCTGGTTACTACAGCTCTCTAATGAATCTATGGACCTTATACTGCAGAATCTAGACTCACGCAGCCTTGCCAGCACTGCAGCAGCCTGCAGCACGCTTGCTCATGCTGTCCCAGCAAACATCAGCACGGTGGAAGCCATTTGCAACACTACAGTGAAGTATGATGCGCTCAAGCGCCCCTGCAAGCGTCACAGCAACGATCTGAAGAAGCTCACGGAGAAACTGGTTGGTATCAACAACACTCGTCCAATCAGCCGCCTTACAGATGCATACGCATACGCTGCCTGCCAGTTGCCGGGCTGCTGAAGCTGCAGCTGCACCTTGCTGAGGTGCAGCTGGAACCTGTGTCAAGGCGCCCAGGTATATTTCAGGATTTTCCAGCCCTCACGGCGCTGGAGATGCGTGGCTGTCAGGTGCGGGGCGCACCCGCAGCCTTTGCAGCTATCGCAGCACTGCCACAGCTCTGCAGCCTGGACCTGTCACATAATCACGACGGGTTGTGGCGGCCACTGTTTGGAAGGCTGCAGCACCCCCTGAGCCTCACTCGCCTGTCACTGTCTAGACACAGCTGCAGCCCTCAGCTGATGAGCATCCTGTCAGAAGCAGTCAACCTGGCACACCTGGACCTGGACCTAACCCCTGATCAAGCAGATGGGGGAGTGGCGCCAGGCTGCCTGCCCTCTCAGCTGGTCAACCTCACGTGCCTGAACCTTTGGGCTGGAAGCTGCAGAGGCCTGCGGCTCCAGCACCTCAGCACTCTGACAGCCCTACGGGAGCTGTCAGTGTACTGCGAGCACCTACAGCCAGGCGACCTGCCGGGCCTTGACACCCTGGGACCACACCTGACCAGCATCCAGCTCACATCCTTCAACCGGCTGTGCATCAGTACCAGTGGAACCCCGAGGTGGACACAGCTGACAGCACTGGAGACGCTGGATCTGTGTAGGTATGCTGTGGAGCCTGCCGCCCTTGCAGCGCTCACCCAGCTGCGGGCGCTGTGCTTATCAGACTTTGGCATAGCAGGGGCCGGCAGCACACCACTCCAGGGCTTGCTGGTTGCAGTCGAGCAGCTGTCGCTGCTGACAGAGCTTGCCTTGACACCCAATAAAACCCAGCAGGCCAGACGGCCCCCAGCTGCAGCGGCCTTCACAGCCCACACAGCCAGCACCAACCTGCGGTCGTTGACGCTTGCCTGGTGGAACAAGGAAGCTCCCTTCCGAAGGGCTCTGAGTCAGAGCCATCCTGTTCCAACCCGGCACCCTGTACCCGCACCTGCAGCACATCGAGCTGCTGAACTCACTCCAGCGCGAAACGGATGCGTTGCCGGATCGGAGCCAGAGGAGTCCACCGGCCCTCTCCCTCAGCAGGCGACAGCTGCAGCAGCTGTGCAGCTGTTGCCCCGCGTTGCAGAGCCTTGCGTTTACGCAGCAGGAGCTGCTGCCCAAGTCCTGCACGCCCCTGCTGCAGCTGACGGCACTGACAAAGCTGGCGGTGAGCAGAGTGAGCACAGCGGCAGCAGCAGTGGTGAGCGGTGTCACACAGTTGACGGGGCTCAAGCAGCTGAAGCTGTGCGGCCTCCCTTATGCCAAGGGGCTGAAGAACCCAGCCCTGCTGCAGCTCTCAGCCCTGACCGCCCTGGAGCTCCTGGAGCTGTGCTGTGCAGACCTGCACACTCCTGGCAGTGTTGTCCATCCGAATGCTGGGCGGTCGCGTGGCGATCTTGAAACGTGGATATCTTGAATGAGGTGGGTGACTAGCAAGATTTGCTGCCTACTAGGTAGGCCCTATAGGTAGCTACCGCTAGGCCGCTACGGCCTAGCGGCATACTATGACATACTATGACTGACTCGGTGCCGCACCGAGTTGGCAACTTGCAGTGACTATACCATACACGGTGTGGTAACTGACTCCAAGTTTTTGGGCGAAGTGCATTGCTGCGCCTTGACTTGAAGCCTCAAGCAAATGTTGCCAACTCAGGACAGACAGGCGCCACAGTATGAGGCTGCATTGACCTAGCTGAGTCGCCTCCACAGACAAACAAAGAGCAGATCACCGAGTGTTGCGGCGTGTGTGACGCGACTGTGTCTGTTGTGCACCCTGCAGGCAAAGTGGGGCAGCCCTCCTGACGTGTGGAAGCAGCTGCAGCAGCGCCTGCCACAGTGATGTGCCCTGGCGCCCAACCTGGGCAACGCGGCAGTGCAGGAGCTTTGAAAAGACATCGGAAAGAGCTGCAGCTGTAACGACTGAATGTAATGGCAGTGCAGGAGCTTGTGAGAGCCTGAAGTGACAGGAGCTTGTAAGGCCCTGGAGTTACTTGGGAAAATAATGGCTGACTGCGTTGATGGAGTCTGTGTGGTCGCTGCAAGCCTATTTGACTCTGAGTGTGGAGAACGCGGAGTAAGGCTCAAGGGCTGTGCCGGCAAAGACCTGCGACCACAGTGTCCGGGCATGCAACAATGCACCAGAGAATGCAGCAGGCCCCCCACTTACAGACATGTTGTCCTTGTCACCAGTCATATTGTTTGCAGGATACTGCAGCGATCGACTCAGACTGGCATGAAGGCTACTAGATTACACACGGGAGGGACAGTCTGACACACCCCCAACAGACTGCTAACAATGCAGGCATGCAAACGCCCCTTGTTGCTAACACTGCCAGCACTACCTGACAGCCAGCTGGTGTTACTCACAGCACGCCAGCTCAAAAGCAAAACAGAACCAAATACACCAAGGAGCTGAGACATCATTACGATCCCCAGGATTCTCAGCACAGATTGGGTTTTGAACCCAGGACCACAGTAACAGGGCACACTGCTGTGCCGCATGAATGCATGCCATGAGTGACCCAGTAGTGACCTGCAGCATGCACAGGCATATGCTGGCACACCAGACCCGCATGCGCTGGCACGATCGTGCGCCAGCCGACGTGCGGATGTGGCTGGATGGCGCAGCTCACAAACATCGCTCAAGCAGACGCCCACTCAGCCCCTGTTGCTGCTGGGGTGCATCGCAGCAGGCCTGTTCTGCAGACCAAGGACGCTGCTCTTGCGACACCCAGGCTGCACCTACTACTGCTTGAGTGGACTGCGCGCCAGTATCGTACAGCTGCCTACAAGGCCAATGCCAGTGTTTGAAAAGACTCCCCCCCCCCAGATGTTGCACACAGAAAGACACTGCTACTGCTGCTCAGGCAGCACTAGTTGAATCGCCGCTGCCACCGCTGCTGCTACTGCTGCTTGAGCGGGCTGCCAGGCAGGCCAGTCGACAGCCCCCGTGCCAGTGTCTGTGTGCCTGGCCCTGACGCCCCCCTGCTGCCTGGGCCTGATGCAGTGGACAGGCGGGAGGAGCCCACGCTGTTCACCAGGCCCGCCACTGGCCCACCACCGCCGCTGCTGCTGTTGCCTGCGCAGAAGACACAAGTGCAGGTCAACAAAAGGTGCGTGTTGTCGCATCTGCATACCAGGCGATGCTGCCAACACCCGCTCAACATGGCCTCAGCCGTGACAGTTGAAGGGAAGGTCATGGCAGGCACAATCAAACGGGACATCTGACCGTACCAGCCAGGAGCGCAATCCAAAACAAAGCAGTAAGCATATATGTCCCACTGCATCATGTACGCCAGCCTCCCACAACGCCACAAGCCCTTGACCGCAGATGCACAAGACTACACAGACGCACAGTAACAGCAGCGCTCACCTGCCACGCCTGCCAATGGCGCCGAGTTGAACCCTCCCAGCATGCCGCCGCCTCCCGCGCTCGTCCCCGGCCTGCTGCCTGCGCCTGCCGCCCCAGACCCCACCCCCGCATCGCTGCCGAGTGCTCCGGCCCCCGCAATGCTGCCTCCCGCACTGCTGGCGACCCTGCTGCCGGGCGCTGGGTTCGCTGCCGCGAGGCTGCCGATGCTGCCAGACTTGTACAGTGGCCCGCTGCCCGCAGGGCCGAAGCCGCCCAGGCTGCCAAAAGCTGCCTTGGGGCTGCCCCCATGGCTGCCCGGGTAGCTGCCCGCGCCCCCGTAAGACCCTGCTGTGGCCAAGCCCGGGCTCGATCCCCCGTTGGCGTGCTGCAGCACGCCGTTGCTGTGGCCGTTGAGCCCCAGGGAGTGGGACTGTGTGAGGGGCCCAGAGCCCCCGATCGACCCCATGCCTGCCAGGCTCGACGCGTTGCTGCTGTAGCCTGACAGCGGGTGGCTGCCGGGCATGGAGCGCTGGTAGACACCCGCACCTTCCTGCGAGACGGCCCCACCTGCAGCCATGGCAGAGCAGAGAAGTGGGTGAAGCAAATTTTGAGCAAAGTGGTAGACTCGCATGCTGTCTGCAAGCATACCGCCACAGGCTGTTGCAAAGAATGTGGAAGCAGCATAGCAGGCGAACGAAAAGCTCAGCCTGAACCCTATACGTGTTTTTCCAAAGTGCTTGTACAAAGCTGCGTGCAAGCATACTGCAGCTCACCTGCATACGACGACCTGGCACTGCCGCTCAATGGGTCGAAGCCGTTGCCTGCGTAGCTGTTGCGGCCGCTGCCATAGCCACCGGCAGAGCTGCATGCAGGCAGGCAGACAAGGAAAGTAAACCAGTTAGCACAGGGTGCAGGGTCGAACAACGTGTGCCACAGGGCGCATGCAGCAACTCACTGGGGGCATGCAGGCAGGCAAGCACGTATACACGCAGCTTCGTTGGTGGTTATACTTGTACTACTTCAGATAGTGCCTGCTGTACAAGACACAAGTATAGGCGCAGGCACAGAGCACTCCAGCTACAGGTTGGCTCAGCTGCAGGAAGCATTGCAGGACTGCAGCAAGCAACAGCACACACCTGTGCTTGGCTTTGATGCTTGGCGGCAGCACCACCACCCCTGCTGCCACCAGGGCTGCATGCACCAGCTTGTCTGCCATACGTGTGATGCTCAGCACGCCGCCGATGACCGCGCACATGCGCACGATGAAGTGCAGCATGGCCTGCGGCGACTGCGCCACGGTCATGATGATGGGCGAGAGGTCGTAGGAGAAGTCGACAAAGGGCTCGCTGACAGTGGTGCTGGTGTCGTTGGCCTGTTTCGGCCCCTTGGGCTGGCCTGAGAGCGACAGGGCGTACTCGCTGACACTGTACTGGTTGGTCTCGAGGGTAAAGCCCCAGCGGGACATGTATTCTGTGGGGACAATCTGCATGCACAAAAGCAGGGCAGGGGGATGAGCCAAACAAAACACGGTTCACTGCAAACGCCCAGCGTGGCATGCAAACTCTGGGGATGAGTTGCAACTAGGCATCAGGGCATGGGAGGCCAAGCAGAGACGCGCCGACCACAGAGCGTTGGCTCAGGACAAGTGAATGCTCGAGGTGCGAAGCTCAGCATGAAGAGCGGCGTAGCAGCAGAGGTGCCTGATGAAGGAGCCCAAGACTGTTTGCCAGCACGCTATGGGTATTGTAGTGCACCAAGCAACGGACCACAGGTCCGCATGCAACAACATGTATGTTCTGTCAGTGCTCACTTTGAGGAAGTACTTGTATGCTCTCAGGGGCTCCCCGTCCCTTGCCACCCTGTTGAAGCCGTCCAGGGGGTTGGCCTGGCCCGGGAACTCTGGCCCAAAGGCGACCTTGTGGATCACGTGGCTCATGTTAACCAGCTTGGGCAGAACATGGCCGGTTAGCATCTGCAGGCACACGATGCAGGCCGCGAGATGCGGGTTGTGGCGGGCACTTGTGACAAGTGTTGGGAAAACAGCAGTCAGATATGTGGTGCTGGGTGCATGGGGCAGAGCGTGGGTTGGGTGCTGATGCAAATCGACTAGCGATATCGCCAGGGGCAAGGGCTGCAGACCTCTGCGCATCATGATCAGCACAGCCAGTATATGGCGCACTTCGTGGCAGGTGCATGGCCCAGACGGAGCTCCTTTTGAGAATGTTGAGCAGCATTGCACAGCCATGGCTGAGCCAGGAGCTCAGCTGCAGCACATCTGACACGCACCTGAGGCAGCACATCCACAAAACTCTGCTGGTGCACCGCAAAGTGCAGCTTGCCTGCAACACGCCGCACGCTGATGTCTCCGATCATCCTGCAGGCGCGCGGCAGCGAACATAGCATGCAAGTTGTGCTGCTGCAACCAACTCATGTGCTGGCAAGCATACCGCCGTGTAGTACTGCTATGAATGCCGCCCGTTGCGCTGAAGCTAGGTGGCGCAAGGCAGCATCTCCAGTGGCCTCATAATACATCAAGCAGGACCTGGCGATGTTAGCGGGGCCCTAAGACAGCTGCCGCTGCTCAGACCCAAACACAGCGGCAACACGCGGCGAACACAAGGCAAACCGAAGGAAAACATACCGCGTCCTAGTAAAAAAAACAGGACATGTGTGCCAGCAGTAGGCGCACTGACCTGCACCCTTCGTGGCCCTGCATCTCACGTTCCATGTCACTCATCTGTGACATGGCTGCGCCCAGGTCAATCTGCATCACTGTGCCCTGCTTGTCCTGCACCAGCTTCTGGCTTTGGGGCGTGTGGTACTCGCTGTTTTTGCCGCCGACCTTCTTGCCCTTGCCATCCAAACGGATCTGCAGGCATGCAGGACACAGGCAAGGCACCAGGGGCCTCCTGAAGCCACAAACAGATGCATGCATGCATGTGCTGTACCCGAAAGCTTGGTTGCAGCAACGGGACCCCATCTGAAACACATCTGTGCGCCTGGCCATGTGCTGGGACACCAGGACTGGTCTATGAATCAGGCCAACATGGCCATAGCCGCTGCAGGACTGCTGCGTGGGCTAAACTGGCATCACATGCGCATGCACTGACAGTGCATAAACTGTGCCAAGATGCCGACACGACAACCATCAGTGCAATTGCCGACATACCTTGCTGGCTGTGTATGGCTGCAGCATGCTGGCATGACAGTCGCAGTCGCAGCCCTTGTACCCACTACTCACCTTGTGCAGGGAAACATCTTTGCCTATGCTGACGTCATTTCCTGTGCTGCCTGATGCATCCATGACATCCATGCTGAGGCCTGCACAGGTCAGCACACAGCGCAGGCCAGCATGATACCAGGTTCAGGGCAGCATGGTACACGGTTGATCAGCGCAGTCGCCAAGCTTGAGTAGGGTCTGCCAGGAGACAGCTTCAGCAGATTGCTGTACACGGCTGCATGGGATGGAGTGTGGAAACGCTGCTGATCACAAATCAGGCAAGCATACCGCCCCCAACACAGCCAAGAGCAGACGGCCATATCCATGAGGTTCACCCGCATGTGGCATCCACAGCTGCCCCAAACGACTGCCCCGTGCCACTTCCGCCGCGTTCGCAGACATGCAGCAGCTGCTTTGTGCCATAGCCCACTGCTCGCTGCACTGCTGAATCCAAGTGTCGCTGATCTGAAAGACCTGCAAACCAATCCAACCACTCTGCTGACCAACCCAACCACTCTGCTGACCTGCACAAGGTATAGCTGGGAAGCTGATGTCGATATGGATACCCAGGTCTCGTCGCCGCGCCAGATCCACTGCTGTCTGCAGGTCAGCACAGCCCCATGCAGTAGTGTGTCAGACCAGCTGCCAGCACTGCTCAAGACAGCAAGCATACTGCAGCACTCAGATATGAGACTTTGTATTCATGACTTGAACGCTGACTTTGTGTGTGCAGGGACTCAGCAGGGCACTCAGCTGGTGTCTGCAGTGCAAATGCTGCAACATACCAATGCCCACACCCACCTTGGCCACGCCGCCCCCAGACAGATACCAGGACACTTCATGCACCATCAGTGTCAGTCCCAACAGTATTCCAAGCAGAGTCACTGCCAGGACAGAAGCAGCACCGAAGCAGAGCACCAGTGCAGCAACATGTGAGTCAACTGACAAGTACTGCAGCCCGTCTGCAACCTGCTGCTGCACGTTGGCGGTGCTTATCGACTCCATAAGACCTACCTATAGCACCATGTGTAGTCTTGGTGGTCAAATGAGACTCACAACGCTTGTACGCACTGACAGCTGATATGCGATGTGATAAGCGATGCATGGTGCCTATGCCGAGCTGTATGCCACGCTTTAGTAGATTAAGGTGGTATGATATGATCAAGTGGACCTTACTGCACCATGACCATGAGACAAGCCCCACCAAAGACGACTTGCTGGTCTCGAACTTGCTGCTGGCCCACTCAAAGGCCCACGAGCGATCGACCAGCTGTGCCACTTGTGATATAAAACCACGTACAGCCTCACTCGGTTCCGTCTTCAATCAGTCTCGAAGCCATTCGCCACACTGTCGGTTTGCAGGCCCTGGGGGCACACGTGTGAGGAATGAAGTGACGTTGCTTGAGGTCAGGTGGCTTGGTTTGCCTGCAAGGAGGGCTGGTACGCGCTGATAAAGCTGTATGTAGTCAGCCTCCCATTTCAACAGTTGTTTAATAAGCCTCCCAACGCAACTAAAGCATCCAGCCATCTGCAGCGCACTTGGTGGCCAGGCTATTAGTCATACTTGTGTCATGCCTTTGCCTGTCAGGCCACAGGATGCCAGGGGGTTGTTCCAGCTGTTCAAGGACGACAGGTCAGTTGCTTCTGCCTTTAATTGCATGTCAACAGCATTTTGAGCCCTTTGCAGGTCACAGCAAGTGCTCTGGAACATGTCTTGCTGCCCCCTCCCGCCCCACCCCCATCC
>QAXK01009338.1:0-19434 GCA_004335735.1 Chlorella sp. KRBP | reverse complement strand
CTGCTGTCACCTCCCCACCCGCCGCCGCCGCCGCCGCTGCGCCCGGCACCCGTGGCGCGGTCTGCAGCTGCCGCTTCAGTGCCGCCATGTACAGCTCCGTGTGCACGATGCCCATGCCGCTCCACGCCAGCAGCGACGTCACCAGCGGCTGCGTCGCAAACGCCTCCCCCCGCCGCCTGCCCCCACCCTCTGCACCCTCCGCCTCCCCCTCGCCGCTGCTCCGCTTGATCCGCCGCTCCATCACCAGCCCCAGCCGCATCCGCAGCGGCTCCAGCCTCGTCCACCCCTCCCCCTCCTTGAACGCCAGCAGGTGCGGGCGCGCACGCTCCATGGCCCACAGCACCGTGGCCTGCGCCTCGGGCGTCGCCTGCAGCAACCTGCCCTCCGCTGACTCGGTCCTGCAACTCGCCGCCAGCATCGAATACCCCACCTCAAACTTGCCCTTTGCCGCCGCGTACCAGGCCATGCAGATGTCCTGCGCCGAGCAGCGTCCCCGCTGGATGGCCGGCCCCAGCGCCAGGAACGCCCGCCGCCACAGCGACTCTGCGTGCTTGACCGGCACGTCCAGCTTGGCCAGGCTCCACACCGTGTTGCACCACTCCATGGCGGTAGCGGAGCGCATGGCGCCCGCCTCTGCCGCCGCCACCACGCCGCGCACCAGCGGCGCCAGCGCCTTGGGGCCCGTGATGGAGCTGCACGACGCGTAGGCCCACAGCGTCATGGAGACGGTGACGCCGCGCACCTGCAGGTGCTGGTCCTGACGCTCCGTCCACGCGCTGGTGCCCGCCGGCGTGGCGAAGAAACGCAGCGCCGACTCGAGCAGGCGGTGCTGTGCGCCGGGCGGGGCAAGCGCCCGCATCGGCGTGGTGCCGTGCAGCGCCATGCTGAAGGCTGGCAGGTCTTGGGCGCGCCACAGCGGGCCATGGTCGGAGGCGGCGGCGTCGAGCACAGCGGCGAGCACAGTGGGTGCACCGGGTTCAGCGGCAAAGGCCTGGGCGGGCAGGCAGCGGTGCGCGGCCTTGAGGGCGCCAATGAGCTTGACTAGAGAGCGGGAGCTGAGGTTCATTGCGCCTGCGGGGGCCAGGGTGGCCAGCTTGCGGAGGGCGTCCTGCACCTCGTCCAGCTCGGCGTCGGTGAGGCGCTTGAGAGAAGGGGGCGTGATGGGGGAGGGAGTGGTGGAGGAGGCGCTGCTGTAGCGGTTCTGCTCCTGTGCGGCTTTGAGGGCCTCGCTGACGAGCGGCCCGTCGATGTCGTCGCGTGGGGGCTCGGGCTTGACGCGGCGCAGCTCCTTGGCGGTGAGCTTGCGGGTGGGGGCGGGGGCGGGGTCGGATGGGGGCGCGACGAGGCGGGAGAGCTTGGAGGTGAGGTCCTCAATCATGCGGGTGAGCTGCGGGTTGTTCTTGAGGCTGGCGGCGTCGGCGGGGGAGAGGGCGGTGGTGGTGGCGGCGGCACGGGTGGTGGAGGAAGGGGAGCCTTGCTGCTGCTGCTGCTGCTGCTGCTGCTGCTGCCCAGCTGCGGCTCCCTCTGCAGGAGTGGAGGTGGTGCTGCTGCGTGCCGCGCTGCCGGTGGCGATGGACCGATGCGGGCGGGAGGCGCCCAGGAGCAGGGACAGCTGCCTGGAGGAGACGCTGCTGCACACCATGCGTGCGTTTGCCGCCCTGAGTCCCTGCCATGTGCGCAGCGCTGCGGACTGTGGTGCTGCTGCCATCGCCGCCAGGGCTACGGGACGCACATTTGCCTGCGCGATGCGAGCACGGGCGCACGGATCACAGTACGCGGAGCCCGATGCGTGCACGCGCAATGGTGCTCCTTCCTTCGTGGGTGTGCGCCCTGGCTTCGTGCGCGAGTACCTGCACGAGTGCGTGGCCACCGACGACGCGCCACTGATGCAGCACCACCATCGCTGCACTCCTGGTTGCGCTCCTGGGCATCGCTCTGCCCCAAACCATCGATGCTCGCTTCGGAATTCCGCAGCGCGGCGCAGCATCATCACACCCAAATCGATTTGACAGCTCGATTTGACGGCGCACGCAGCAAAGGAGCTCCAGCAATGACATGCTTGCCTTGGCCGACCGCTGCCGCTACCGCTGCTCGATATGCGGCGAGAAGCGTGCGCCTCCCTCGTGCTTCTTGGCCACCTCCTCAAAGTACTGCTCCACCGGCATCCAGGGCAGTCCCATGGCTCCGGCGCCGCTCGCCGGCCTGCGCACGCAGCAGCGCAATCACGCTAGCCATTGATCACTACGCATCCGAAAGCAGCCTCTCTCTCCCAAGCCGCAGCCTCTCTTCCCTCCCTCCCTCCCATCACAACCGTTCTTGGGCGTGCTGCAGTCCCCTCCCCCACTCTCACTCGTCCCCTTTCCACCGGCCAAACTCTGATGGCTCACACTCACTTGTACGTGAGCAGCTTGGCAAACTCTGACACGAGCTTGAACCAGTAGCAGGTGCGGGCGCGCTTGGACAGGTACCTGTGGGCGAACGCTTGTGCCGCCTCGCCCATACGCCGTGCCTCGTCGTCATGGCCCTGTGTGGCACCATGCACTCGCACGTGTGATGCGCCTGTGCCATGCGTCTGCGGCACGCTGCCTCTTCGAGCCGTGTCTGAGATTACGTCCTCACGTCCTTGTGCTGGGGGGATGTGATGATGATGGCTCTGCGAGAGCCCAAGCAGGTGACCCTGCCTCACACAGGCGCTGTGTGTGCGCAGCTCACAGTGCATGGCAGTCGCTCACCTGTGCCCACTGCAGCGCCACCAGCACGTTGTTGCGTCCTCACCTGTGCCCACTGCAGCGCCACCAGCACATCCAGCGGGTCCTCCTGCCAGAACGGGAGGTAGTGCACGTACGGCCTGCGGGCACAGCAAGCCAAGCAAGCAACATGATGAGCGTGCACCACCTCGAAGCGTCACCCGACGCGCACCCGGAGCGCCATGACGCTGGTGCTTGCGCCTGCGCCTGCCCGGTGGTGTCTGCTCTGAGCAGGGCCTGTTCTGCAAGCAGGCGCGCCTGTGCCTCCTCACTTGAGCAGGTGGTGGTAGTAGGTGGTGTAGCCGCTGCTCTCCTTGAACACCAGTGAGCCCAGGGGCAGCAGCTGGTCCAGGCGCGAGGATAGGCCCTGACCGTCCACGTGCACGAGGTACTTGAACCTTCGCGTGGGGTGCGGGGAGCGGGCGAGGCACGCAGACAGTAGTAAGTCAACGTGCTTAGCGTCCCTGTTGTGCGCGGCGGGCAGGCTGGTGAGATAAACGCTGCAGTGAACGGCAAGCAGGTGGACCAGGTGCCAAGCACCTTGCGCCGGTGCTGCTGCTGCTGCTGCTGCTGCACAGCCCGCACGTGACCAGGCGTTTGGCTGCGGGCACGAGGCACTGGGGACACACCAGGGGGGACACACCAGGGCCGTGGCTCACTTTGCGTGGGCGGGCAGGGGCACCTTGGGCTTGGAGTGTATGTCCATGAGCCCTGGGTAGCGCTCCGCCACCTCAAACATGTGCTCACGCACCTACGCACGCTGCCAGCAAGGGCGCACATGTTATTCCCCACTGTGGCAAGCGCCCAAGCGCAAATCAGGCGCAAATCACACAGCTCAGTGGCACTGCACGCTGCACTTGCCCAGGACGAGTGCAGGTCAGCCAGAGTGATGTGTGACTCAGCGACGTACCGAGCACACCATGGTGTCCCGGCTGACCAGCTCGCAAATCTCAGTGCCGTTGGCGCCCACCCTGCACACGCGCACAAGCCCGTGCGCAAGCTGCAGAGTGAGCGGTGCTGCGCATGGAATGGATGCGCATGACTGGCTGGCAGCCGCTGCATCACACTCCACTCGCGGAGCGGAGCGGAAGCGGGGACTCACGCACAAATCACCTCATGGTCTCGCTGACGTTGGGATGAATGTGCCGCTCGTACCGGCCAAACCTGCAGGGATCCCGCAGCCACACACACACACACACGTGTACTTGTTTGCCTGCACCAGCTCAACCGCACAGCCGTGCTGAACTGGTGGGCGTACCGGTGCCAGCTCGCCTCTAAGCACCGCACGCTGCCAACAGTCTGCTCGCGTGTTCACGATAAAACAGCTCCCCTGCATCACTCGCACCTGCCAAAGAGGGTGGGCTGGCGCGTGTCCCACGGGTACTGCCGAGTGATGTTGGCCACCTTTGCCAGCAGCCGCTGCTCGTACTTTTTCGTGTAGAAATGGCTGCGGAAAGGCCAATGCAGCAAAGCAGGCCACAACCGCGCTCAAAGCAGCCTGCATGCACGGTTGCAGCGTGCTGGAGCAGACTGCCCGTCACGCTAACCCTAACCCTAACCCTACGCGCGCTCACAAGATGGGCTGGCGAATGTCGGCATGCGCCACGGAGCTGCAGAACCGCATCACTGGCACCGGCACGCCCAGATCAGGCAGCGGCTCAGCCTCCAGGTGGTAGGGCTTGTGGTGGTTGTGCCGGCTGCGCCGACGCTTGTACGGCTTGTGGACTGCACTGCTGCCTCCCGCCGCCCCAGCTGGCGCTGGCACCTTGCTCCCACTGCTGCTGCTGCTATCCTTTTCATTGCTGCCTGCACCGGTGGCCTTGGACTTCTGCTTCTTGCCTGACTTTGCTGCTATGCCCTTGCCGCCGCCTCCTCCGCTGCCGGCACGTGCTTGGCTGGGCTGGATGCTTGACAGTGCTTGCTGTGGCAGCAGCTCGTCCTGCTGCCGCCGCTGCTGATTCTCATCCTGAACGAGGCGCCGGCTAGGCCAGCCCTCGTCCTCCTGCTGCTGCTGTTGCTGCTGCTGCACATGCCGCAGTGGAGCAGCAAAGGCACCCCAGCTTCTCCCCAGCTGCGCTGCACGTTGCCACAACCGCGCCAAGCCCCCATCTCCCGCTCCCGGCACACCGTACCCGCTCCTGTTCCCAGCTGTCGTCCCTGCTGCCCGCAGCAGCTGACGCCGCGCTCCAGCACCACCACCGCCGCCCTGCTGCCCCGCCCCACTCTCAACTGAATCAGAGGTTTGGGGAGGAGAGGGAGGGCGAGGTGGCGGGATGCGGTGCCTGTAAATATCCAGCAGTCGTTCCTGCAGCAGCACCGCTGGCCTGTCGCCCGAGGTGATGACAAACTCCACGTCAGGTACCAGGTCGCCAAACAGACGCTCCAGCTCCAGCATCACGTGCATGTAGGTGAACCTGCAGCCGCCACACAACAGGCGCGCGCACGCGCACGACCCACGCCATCAGGACGACATGCACAGCCTGTCTGCTCGCTCCACGCCGCACAGCACACAGAGGGCCGTTCTGAGCTTTGCGGCTCCATGGGCTGTGTGCAGCGCACAGCGACATTGCGCACAGGATGTTGGCGTGGTGGCCCAGTATGCCGCTGGCGCCCGTCATGTTGCCCACAATCACGTACGCCTTGCCGCCGCTGAACCCGAGCTGCACGCCCTTCTGCCCGCCCGCCAGCGTGTGCTGCAGCACCGCCTGCCGCATGAGCGCCGGGTCGATGCCCTGGCCCTTTGGGGGCCGCCAGGGGGACAGGTCGTGGTGGATCGCCTCGTACAGGTCCTCGTACTGCGCGCAGTGCTCCACGGCCTGCTCTCGGGAGGCGAAGCGACAGGGCAGGGGGCTGGTGGGGGATGCAGGCCCGCTGCTGCTGCCAGGCGTTGCCTGCCCGTGCGCCTGCTGCACCAGGATCAGCTGCTGCAGCAGCAGCGAGGCGCAGACGATCAGCGCCGTGGTGCACAGCTGGGGCGCCAGGCTCTGGCATGCCCGGGGCCGTGGCATGGCTGATGAAGGGGTGCTCAGGCCATCATATAGCGTTGTGCCGCTCTCGCAGGCTCTCCTTTTGCTTGAGCATCAACCGAATCGGGTACTTCCAAATAAGAGTGAGTGGAGATGCGTTCCAGCGCGCATTGGCACCAGTCTCAGCAGTCATGCGTGCGTCCCATCTGCAGCGTGCGGCCGGATCGCGGAGCGCAGGAATGGCGCACGCTCGCGCCACGCCACCCGCACAGCGGTGCACCACGGCACGGCAGCTTCAACGACGCAGCGCAGCACCTGGAGCGAGCTGCAGACACGCTCATCGGCGGTCGGTGCGTGCACCCGCCACTCTGGAGGCGTTCGATGGCGTGGCTGTGCACACCGAGTACCAGCCCCAGGCCAAGCCCGGCTTCTTCACGGTCAAGGGGAGACTCAGGCTCTACGCGGACCCGGCGGTGGTCTGGCAGGTGGGCGCTCCCGTGGGGACCCATTGGCTCCTCACCCTCTCATCTCGCGCTGTGGCCTACCTCCCCACCGCACGTGCGCCTGCTCGCCCTTCGTGCTGCAGGTGCTGACAGACTACGAGTCCAGCGCTGCCGTCTTCAGCAGCATCCAGGCGTGCGAGGTGGCAGTGCGCGAGGACGGGCGCACGGAGCTCCTGCAGGTGCGCTTGCGGATCCATGGGATCGCCTCGCAGTGCCCCTCAGCTGGCACCTCCAACAGGCCCATGGCTGCAGGACATGTGCTGCTACGGCGGGCCATCGCGCAATGTGTGCTCTTGCTGTGCGAGTGCGGGTGGCTGCAGAAGTGCGGGTGGCGCTTCCTGGCCTTCTCGGGCGCCTTTGACTGCCGCCTGGTGGTGGATGAGGACCACGACAGCCAGAAGCTCACCTTCAACCTTGTAGAGTCGTCCTTCATGAGGTGGGCTGCTGAACACCCTGGGATCATCATCACACCTGGTTCGGCCTCAGCATTTGCTATCCTTGCTCCTGGGACACAGCCTCACCACGGCCCCACCTGCCACCACGCATAAATGGTATCTGCTTGCCAGACATGGCTGTACCAGGTGCGAAGCTCAGCACACACGTGCTTGCCCTGCTGCCCGCACACAGGGACTTTGAGGGCCGCTGGCACGTCCAGCAGCCACCCAACGGCCCTCAGGATGGCGGCGACGGGGCGGGCTGCGTGGTGGAGCACGTGCTGAGCGTCAAGCCGCTCATGCCCGTGCCGCCGCCCTTCTCGTACTACACGCGCTCCATCTTCTGCAAGCAGGTGCGTTGCGTGACCCGCGTGAGCTCACGGGCTTGTGGAGACATCTCACCACGAACAGGCCCTCTCAGACCACACAGTGATGCTGCTTAGCCATGTCGAAGTATGAGCGTGGTGCGGACCCCAGAGCACGCCAAGCACCTTTCCCTCGCCTGCTTCCCGCATGCAGGTGGAGGCAGTGCTGCTGGATTTGCAGCGGGAGGTGGAGCGGCAGCAAGCCACTCAGCTTCAGCTACAAGAGCAGGAACAAAAGCAGACCGTGTCGGTGCTGAGCTGAGGCTGGGCGCAACGTCTTCCAGAGCTCGCAGCATCTCTTGATTGTAGCACCCTACACAGGTTGGGGGTCCTTTGTACCTTCGTGCTCTGCACGTCTCTGCGCGTCGGATCCGCTGGGAGAGGTCGGACACAGCGCGATGTACACACGCACGTGCGCGCACGCTCCTTCATCTGTGATCACAATTTTGCTCGTGAGTACAGCAGCTGCTCACAATGCTGAGCGGGCGAGAGGCTCTGAGGGGATTGCGGGTGGATTTACGCACCCAGGCCCTGGAACACGACGGAGGGGACTGATGGGGTATTCTTGAAGAGGACAGGGGGACAGGGCAGGCAAGCGGTTTTGCATGTGGGCATCAGAGAGGCCAGCAGAGCGGTGAAGAGAACAGTGTCCTTGTAAGGCATGCCAGGATGACACGCCTGGCACACGCACGTTGTGATTGTGACCAGACCTGCAGTCACGTCTCACTCTCGGTCTCGCTCATATTGGGATCATTGCAACAAAATGTGAGACGCCGACGCTCTCTCGCTATGCCGACGGCGCAGCCGCCTGCTGCCCCCGCCTGGCAGCAGCCCTCGCCGCAGCACCCGGTGCCCTGATCACTGCCACGGCAGACGAGCGCCCAGACGTTGCAACGGTCGCCACTGCCGGCTGCAGCTGCCCCTCCACCTCCGCCGTTCCCGTCGCCCCCAGCATGCTCACCAGCGCTGCCCCTGCTGCAACCACCACTACCAGCACCGCGGCCAGCTTGCCAAGCAGGGCAGGGAGGCCGCCCTGGGCGCCGTCCGTGAGCAGTGCGGCCAGGCCCGTGGCGCCACCGCCGCCGCTGCTGCCCCCCCAGGCGTCGCGCTCCATACGGTCTAGCTGGCGCCGCAGCATGGCCTCGGAGATGCGTGAGGGCATGGTGACGTCAGCACCTGCAATTGCAGGCACAGCGCGTGCCATGTGTGTGTGTGAAGTGACACAGAACCAGCAGCACGCAGGCGCAGCAAGAATCAAAGCACGCACCGTCATAGTCGTCGTCGCCAGCAGTGGCCTTGCCCCCGCGCGCGGCCTGTGGCGCTGCGGCCGGCGCCACCGCCGCCGCAGCTGTAGGGTCAGGGTTGGCGGCAGGGCGCCGGCGCTGCACAAGCCCCTCGGGCAGGCGCGACAGGAGCTGCTCCACCGAGAACGTTTCGTGCGCGCCAACCACGCCCTTGATCACCACGACGGACGGCTCGTCACCCTCTGCCTCCGGCTCGTCACCCGGCGCGATGCCGCTGTCGCCGCCTGCGGAAAACACGGCCTCGGAAGCGCGCACGGCGTCCGACGCGGCGGGCTCGCTCCTGCGGGGCTGGGGCTGGGTTCGGCGCAGGGCAGGGGCCGCCGGAGCAGCTGCGGCGCGCTGGGCGGTGGTGATGCCCTGCTGGGCGCTGGCGGTGGCGAGGGTGGCGGTGGGGTCGGCGTCGTCGGGCTCGTCCATGCTCACGGGCGGCGCAAAGAGCGCCTGCACCACGCTGGGTAGGTTGAGCAGCGTGTGCAGCATGGTCAGCAGCGGGGTGGTGCCGCCACCCAGGGCACGCCACACCTGCGGGGTGGGGCAAAGGGCACCACGGGCAGCAAGTTCCCATCTTTGCAGCTGCCCTCTGCAACGCGCTGCCAAGTGGAAGGGTGCTGGGCTCCAGCACGTACCTGCATGTAGAGCCTGGAGGTGATGCTGGAGAACCAAGCGTCCAGCGACTCCAGGGCCTGGGTGATGCGGCTGGTGGGCAGCGCGCCGCTGGCAGCCGCAGCAGGGGTGGCAGGAGGCGCGGCGGCCCACTCGCGGAAGCTGGCGAGCACGGCCTCAGCTAGCCAGCTCTGCAGCAGCAGCAGTGGTGACGAGGGAGAGCAATGGGCCACGGTGAAGCTACCACAGTGGCGGTCCTGTCAGCGCGCAGCTGCTTGATGGCAGAGTACGACGGTTGTGCAGGCCGCCGTGTGCATCAGCGAGTGCACATCAGCAATGCACTGCACTACCAAGTGCACGTACCTGTGCCAGCGCCTGCAGCCCTGAGCTCAGGTCATCGACCGACTCGGAGTGTGCCTGCGGCACGGCACCGTGGCATGGCACAACGCTGGTAGGCACACATCAACACCCCCACTCGTCACGTTGGCTGCTCGTCGCTGCAATGAAAGTGTGGGCAGCGGAGGAAAGCGGAAAAGCGGATCCGCCTGCCTTCTCCCTCGGCTGCTTACCTTGACAAAAGCTTGTACCTCGGGGTCGCACGGCACCACCATGGCAGCACCTGAGCAGGGCGCCAGGCCCAGCAGGTGCTGCGCGCGGCGCGTGTCGCCCAGCAGCACGGCGCAGCACGCCCGCTCCAGGCTCACGGGGCTCTGCGCGGGCACCGCAGCAGGGCGGTGCACCAGGCGCGCACGTGAGCGAGGGTCCACGTGTGTCCCATCAACCACACCGCGACGCATGATGTCGGGCAATTGCGGCACACGAGGAAAGGCAAGTGCACCAGGAGCTTGGGTGAGCGAGGCAGCAAAGAGCATGCGGGACAGACCAGCCGGTGGGTTCAGGCACTCTCCCGCACCTGCTGTGGCACGGATGCATCTGCCGCCTCGTCCATGGCAATGTTTCCCAGCTGCATGGCTGCCTCAGCCTCCTGCACCGCGGCAGCACACACAACAGTAGTGCCGGGCCATCAGGCTTTGGACGACATCCTTTGCATCGCTATTACCCACGCGGCAACGCTACATGGATGACCAGCTAACTCCCAACCACCAACCTTGAACAGGAGGTCGGCGCAGTGCACGTAGTGCGGCCAGCCCCTGGCGAACCCCTCTGCCACGTAAGCGAGAGCCGTATCGTACGCCACGCCCGCCGCAGCGGCAGGCCTGCCAGCCAGCGCCGGGCAGGACTGCAGCAGCGGGTGCAGGCGCAGCTGCTCTGACGCCGTGAGGGCTGAGCGGCAGCTGCGGACCAACTCCTCCACCTGCAGGTCATGACCACCACCAACACCACCATTGCACCAGGTCAGCACAGCAGGTGCATGATGTCATGCTCGTGTTCCAGTGTGCGGCAGCGTGGCGTGCACGGCCCGCGAGTGCTTGGCAGGCTTTTGGGTGCAAGGCAGCGGCTGCGGTGCGGCGTTCGCCGGCATGGTGCGTGCGAGGCGCGTGCCTTGGTGATGTGCTGTTGGCGCTCCGGGGCGTCCGCCGGCAGTGGCTGGGCCAGCACGGAGTGCATCAGAGCAAGGCCGTGCGCGCGCCGCTGGGCGTTGGTTGACGTGGCGGGAAGCTGCAGGAGCTCCAGAGCGTACAGGTGGCTGTAGTTCTGCAGTGTAGTGCGACGCAGCATGCGGCAGTGGCACAGGCATCACCACCATGCTGTCATTTAGCAAGAACCCAAAGCCGCTGAAAGAGAGAAAGACACTGGGGACCACCCAGAAAGCCCTGAGAGTGTGACACAAACCTTGAGCGCCTCTGCGATGTGTTCCTGCAGCGTGTCGGCCACGTCGTGCCTCTTGCACAGCTCCAGCGCCCGCTCCAAGTCCTGGCAGGCGCCCAGCAGGCTAGGAGACCCCTTGGCGGCTGACGCAGAGGCAGCGTGGCCCTGCAGTGCGGTGCCGGCGCGGTCGCAGAGGGCCAGCGCCAGGCAGGTGGCCACGTCGGGCGCGTCCGGGCCCTGCTGCCCGTGGTGCTGCAGCCAGGTTGTGCCCAGGTCGATGGCCAGGTCGTGCTCGCCCGTCTCCTGGAGCAGCACTAGGGCGCCGGGCAGGTCCGCCTGGGACACCTGCAGGGGGGGTCAGGGGCACTCGGTGCACTGCTCAGGCGGCCTGGAAGTGACCAGGGTCTCCTGGTGGTGGTGCAGCTGCAGGGAGGGTGACGTGCTGACCTTGACCTCCAGGAGTCCGGACGCCAGCTTGCTGTCGTAAGACTTGCGCAGGTCATCGTCCGCCAGGCTCTCGCAAGCACTCTTGAGCAGCACGGCGCGAGAAAAGAGCGTCTCGGCGCTGTACGCCGCCTGCACGGCACGGCATAGAGGTGGTCAGGCGAAAGCTAGTGGGCCCGCTGCTCACCCAGGCAGCCACCCCCACTACTGCTGAGCGCTCTGGCCAGATGTTAGCGCCCTGGCGCTGTTGCCCGCAACCCCCAGGTGGGCCGCCCGCACCTGCGTCGGCGCGACGAGTAGGGACTCGAACGCCGCGCGGACCGTGTCCGCGTGCAGGCTGCTGTCGTGCGGCACTTGCAGCAGCGTGTAGTAAGAGACGGGGACTGCCAAGGAGGCTGCGTCGCGGAAGCCAACCACCACTCGCCGCCTCGTGCTGTGCAGGGGCAGCGCCGTGCCGCTGCTGCGCCATTGACGCCGCCAGTGCGCGCCAGGCTGCCTCGCGGCGAGCATTGTTGTTGGAGCGGTCAGCGCTGAGCGCGCACGCTTCTCCCGACGATCGGCCACAGCTCCTCCACGGGTGTTCGGCGGCCACAGGAGCCTCAGGCTACGTGCCCTGATGGCTCTCCGGCTCTGGGTTGTTGCCGGCTGCCCCCCCTGCCCTGATCGTGCTGTTGGGGAACCTGAGGTGGACGATGCGGCGCTGACCGAGCAGCGGGAGCTACGGAGGCACTAAATGTTGCCTACTGAGGCCAATGTGCGGGCCCGCTGGCGCCTGTGGTGCCTGTGGTGCGAGGTCCCACCTTGCCCTAATGCAAAACCAATCGGCAAAAGTCGCGAAGGAGCGGGCAGCAGGGCAAGAGAAGCGCCCAATTCATCGGCACCAGCACCACACGTCGCTCTCCCTGCTCTTCAGCGCCCTGCACGCAAGTCCCCACCCGAGCGCGACTCCAAAGATGGCGCAGGACACCAAGGTGCGCCACACCGCACATATCATAGACACTGCAAGGCGCTCTGTAATCGCCGCCCCAGGCTGCGAGGCGCGTCCTTGGGTCCCGCGGTCCGACACTTTCGCGCGCAGGCCGGAGGAGAGTCGCAACAAGCGCAGCAACAGGAGCCAGTGCTGCCAGAGGTGCAAGGTGCGGCCCTACGCACGCTGAGCTTGGTTCTGAGGCCTTTGCAGCGCTGAACTTGAACCGGGGTCTTCGGGCGCGCCCGTCCGCCGTGCAGAGCAACTGGATCAGGCTCTCGACCAGGAGGCAGATGACCTCTTGGCCGAGCTAGCCACGTCCCAGGGCGAGGTGCAGCGCCTCATGGCAGCGCAGACGGAGCAAGCCGAGGAGTTGGGTGGGCTGCGCGACCAGCTGCAAGCCGAGGTGAGCCGCAGGGCGCATGGCACACAGGAACCTGTGGTATCACAAGGGAGTGGGACCTAGTGGACAACTCTGGCTCCTGATCACTCGCAAGCAGTGTTCCCACACGTGTGTGTGCACACGCCTTGCCCTATGCTCCCTACGCTCCACACAGCTCAAGGACTTGCAGGAGGAGGCGTGGCGGCTGCGCGCCTTCAACGAGCTCGAGGTGCTCAAGCGTCAGCTGGAGGCGCTCAACAACCTGGAGACGGACCTGGACGCCGCCGAGGCAGTGCTTGACGCCACGGAGGACCCCGATTCAGACGCGGTCAAGGCAGCCGCAGCCACAGGTGTGGTTCTGAGGGGAGGAGACAGCAACTGCGACATGCTGTAGTCTTAATCAAGCAGCCAAGTGGCATGGAGCAAAGCAGCACGGGGCGGGGGCTGATCAGCGGCCGTTCAGCTCACCAGGGCCGCACGCCACCGCCCCCAGTCGCCGGTGCCGCTGCACACGACCAAGACGTGTATCCGCTGCACTTGACTGTGCAGCACGCGCCGCGGTGCGGGCAGGGGCGCCTGCTGCGGGGGCCGCCAGCACCAAGGCGGCCAGCAAGGCGGTGGCGGCGGAGGAGGACGATGATGAGGAGGATGATGACGATGACGATGACGATGACGACGATGATGACGACGTGCCGTACAATCCCGAGGACGTGGCGGCGCTGCAGGCCAAGCTGGACTCGGAGCTGGCCGAAATGTTCGCACAGCTGCAGGTGCGCGTTACGCACCACGCACCACGCAGCCTGCCAGCACTAGTTGGTGCCAGCTGAGTGGCCCAAAGGCAAGGCGGGTGATTGCGCACGCCGAGCTGTTTGGTACACGTGTGCAGGCGGTGCGCAAGGAGGCTGCCAACGTGTCGGCAAGAAAGGCGCAGCTGGAGCAGGAACTCAAGGAGCTCGTTAGCATGCAGGTGTGGTGGGTGCTGGAGACAGGTGGAGATGGGGCGCCACTGACGTGCGGCTCCCCAACAGCCTCCCAGGAGGCACAATGGCAGGCGCTGAGCCAATGCTGCATCTGACGTCGATGTGGTGACAATGCTGTTCATCGTGCGCAGAAGGACGACGGCGACTTTGCTGAGGAGGCGGAGGCGCCTCTGGAGCAAGCAGGCGCAGTGGCTACCGTGGCTGCTGGGGCTGCGGCAGCCAAGAAACCAGTAGCGTGATTTGATTGCGATCGAGGATCGACGACGATTCATCGGCTGGGCTCTGTTTAGGCGCCACACATGGTCCCATAGCGGCACATTGTGCTCCTTTGTCTACGGCGTTTGCACTTGCCCGCGTGTACAAAATCGGCAAGCGCTTGCCGCGCGCGTGTGCATGGGGAACGGAGAGTGAGGGTCAGGGTCAGGCTGCTGCAGCGCTCCTACTGCTCGCTCTCTTCCTCGGCCCCGTCCAGCAGGCTGGCAGTGAGGCGGAAGTCCGTGGGGGAAAGCTTGAGGGGCTCTGGCCGCCCGCTGCGCCCCTCCACCTGCGGTCGCACATGGTTCAGGTGGACAGCTCACACGGTCAGCACTGCAGGAGGTGAGCACGACAGCCAGGTATATACCGCTGTGTCCAGCCAACCTCAGGCGCAAGCGCGTGCTGTGCTGTGGCACACCTAGTTCTGCGATGTTTCTGTTGCTGGAAGCTATCTAAACAGAGCCAACCCGCACCTTCAGTGAGTCCATGACGTCGAACCAGGCGCCAGAGGAGAAGAGCTGCGCCACCACGGCATCATCGCTCAGGTCCACCTGCACACGGCACATGATTGACGCATGACGAGCCCTGTTGGTGATGCCAGCCCTGACGCGCGTGCACCACCTGCTGAGCTGAGCTGAGCTGAGCTGACCCACCCACCCACTGCTACACCCACTGCCGCATTGGGGTGGTGTCCTGTCTCCTCCCTCCCAAGCTCCGTCCCCGCCCTCCCCTCTGCTGCGCAGTACCCATGCCAGCGTCTGAGCGCACCTGCATGATCTGCCCGGCGTCGTCGGGCGGCAGGAAGAACATGGTGCCGTCCGCCTCAGATCTCAAGAGGAGGAAGCCTGGCGCCTGCAGCACAGCGCGCACCAACACGCGCCGTTTGCTTGGTGGCTGTCCAGGATCGACCTGCTGCTTGGTGCGGCACGCCACTGAGTGCCCCGAGTGCCCTTGCCCCAAGTGCACATGCAGCGCCACCAGCCGCGCGAATGCGCACCTGCATGTCTGCCTTGACGTTGAACCACGTGCCGTCCTGCCCCCGCAGCGACACTCGCCCGTCCGCCGTGCGCCGGAAGCCCAACTGTGGGCACCAGCGCGGCACGCACAAGTCCCCGCATCTGCCTCCTGCTGCACAGCCCACGCGCCCGCAGCTGCAGAGTCTGCTCCCTGCACCAGTGTGTGCCGCACCTTGGCGCGCGGCCCTTCGAGCTCCTCCACCTTGACGCTGCTGCCCTTGCGGTCCAGCAGTTCCAGAAAGCTACGCAGGTCCGAGGTCATGAGGTTCTCGTCGTAGCGGGCCTCCTCCGCCCGCAGAGCAGCCTCCTGCTGGTCTGGCACTGGCACGTCCATCAGTCGCTGCTGCGCCATGGCGGCTGCTTGTGCGGGCGGCGCGTCCAGCAGCGACAGAGCGGGAGCGAGGGCGAGAGCCGCTGCTGCCAGCCCCGTGCAGCACAGCGATCCAGCGCGCTGCGCCCATCCTTGTCGCGACGAGCATCGATCGTCCTCCGTGCCTGCGACAGGTCTCTGGGCAGCGCTGCAGGCTGATAGCGGCAATGAGCTGCATGACGCGGAGGACGGCGATGGCGCGCTGCGATGGGCTGAAGGCTGATGAGGAAGGAGGACCGCTGGCTGCGCAGCACTCTGCCTGCTGCCGGTCACGCCACGCATCGTCCTGGTCGAGTACAGCGCCATCTCGCCGCGCGGGACAGAGCCACCACGCTCACAGCGACATGGCGGCGCAGGAAACGCCAAATATACCCAGTGCATGCAGAAGAAGCAGAACAAAGAGCAGCGGAAGCTCCTGCGATGGCGCCTGATATGATGATGCGCAGCGCCAGAGCATGCCACCCTGCCCCTCCCAGGCACAGCGGCAGCGCTGGAGTCACCACATGTCGGCACGCAGCGCCCGCCAAGCACAGCAGCTGCTGCTTGGCATCAGGCAGTGATGGCACTAGCCACCAGCACAGTGGCTACGCCTTTGCACATCAAGACTCGGATGGCGCAGTCGCGCGGCATGTAGCGCGGCGCAGCGCTCTGGTCCAGCTGCTCACAGCGGCCAGCAGCGCTGGCATGGCATGGCCATCAGCAGCCACTACCTTGTTCGAGGTGCGGATGGGGCTCTACCATAGCGTGATGTCGCACGCGGGCCGACGTGCATCCAAATGTTCTCGTGCCCTCCCCTGTGGCCGACACAGAAGCGTCAGCTGGTGTGCTCGTCCACCCGGGACCTGCTCGTGGGCGTGCCCCAGGCTGTGGCGGAGCTCAACCTCTGCTTGGCCAGCGCGTCAATACCGCAAGGAGCTGGCAGCAGCGCCGCCGCGTGCGATGCGGCCGCCCTCGCCAGCGGCGCCGCCCTTAGGGATGAGGCCGTGAGCATGCAGCAGGCGGCGACGGTCTTGAGGGAGAATGTGCCCGCTCTTGCCTCCAGGGCGCTGGCGTCGCAACGCGCACGTGCCGCGCAGCAGCAGCTACTCAAGCAAGGACCACAGGTGAGGGAAAGGTCTGTGCACTGGCCGGCACCTGCTGATGTCGTCGCATGATCACGCTCGGTATGCAGCTTCCCCCGGGGCGAATCCTCGCCAGGCACCTGCTTCACCCTTCTCCACCTGCCACACCCTCCGCAGGACACATCACAACCGCCAGCACCCACCGTCAGTACCGACACCACCGACACGCGCTGGGCAAGTGCAGTGGCCGAGGTGCAGGGCCAGGCAGACATGGCTTTGGCGCAGCTGCAGGCGCAGGCGCAAGTGCTGGTGGCAGAGCCCTCCCCAAGCGCGGACCGGGTGGCGGCCTTTGCGCAGAGCATCACGCGGTCCCGGGAGCTGTACACCCGGCTGAGCATCATGGCGGGCGAGGCGGTGTGAGCCTCGCGTGTGGGGCGTGGGGCGTGCGTGGGCCCGTGTGGTGTTCAAGCCTGGCAAACAGAGAGGCACAATGTAACAATGGCAGGATGCGCACACCGCCAGGCAAGTAGAGGCACGCCGCATGAGCGTGGAGGCCTAGGGGGGCGGGTAGATGCTTTGGCCGCAGAGCCGCTTCACACGACGTTTGCCTCCGCCATCTTCAAAATTTTGCCCACGTGCCTGCTGCGCGCGCTGAGCTCCAACATCGCAAACGCGACAGCCGCTTCGCAACCCACAAAACGATGTCATCCCAGGAGCAGCAGTGCGACAGCGAGTGCTCGCCGCCGCAGTGCTCGAGCCCCTCTGACGATGGCGACGCAGCGGCGGAGAGCAGCGAGGAGGACGACGCGCCTCGAAGCGGGAGCGACGGCAGCCCTCCGCGCAAGAAGGCCACGGGAGCAGGGCGAGGAGGAGGCCGAGCAGGCGCGGCAGCGGCTGGCAGGGGCAGAGGGAGGGCCGCTGGCCGCGGAGGAGGGAGAGCCGGCCGAGGGGGACGGGGCGCCAAGGAGCAGGCGCCGCAATCGCTGGCGGAGCGCGTGCGGGCCGCGCAGAGCAGCGTGGCCGGGCTGGGCGCGCGCAGCTCGAGCTTGACGCAGGGCCGGCCCAGCCTTGCGCGTCCGAGTGCAGTGCGCACTGCTCCCCAAGGCATCGATGCAGGACTCACGCAGGACACGCAGGCCACACCCAGCTCCGGCGTCCGCGTCGCTGCGCCCTTCAGGGTGCGTGCTGGCTGCAGCCACATGGCACCAGCACCTGCGCTTGGGGCCCATCTGGCACGCCGAGCGCGTGCGCTTGGTCGCACGGGTAGCCAATGGCACCACCTGTGCATGAGGGCCACACTGCGCGTGTGCGCCTGGCCGCACGCATGCCCCACCGTGTGCAGATGCCTGTGCCAAACTACCGTCCGCCGGAGCACCGTCCGATGGCCACGCTGGGCATGCGCAAGTCGTACCAAGGCGGCGTCAGCAACCTGCTCAGCAGCATCACGCGCTTCGTGCAGGACCCGCTGGCCACGCAGGGCGCCGCTGCAACGCCCGAGGTGGTGCGTGGCACTGCGGCACGCTACGGCACCCACCCACGCGCTCCAATCCATGCATCGCCTGATGACCTCCCTCTCAACAACACCATTCTGCAGAATGTTAGCCCAGTGGCAGTGCAGCGGCGCCGGCGTCACCCCACACATATGTTTGCCTGAATGGCTGCTCCAGATGTAAAGTTGAACGCGCACGCGTGCACGCATGCTGCTCGTCCCCTGCCGCACACCGTTGGTTGCAGGGCGCGCCGCTGCTCATCTACGACCCCGCCCAGGACGAGGACGAGGCGCGGCGCACCACCCTCAGGGCCGTGCACGTGGAGCCTGTGCTGGCGGCCAAGCTGCGGCCGCACCAGCGCGAGGGCGTCATCTTCATGTTCAACTGCTTGGCCGGCCTGCGCAAGGGAGGCTTCACGGGGGCCATCCTCATGGACGGTGCGGAGATGGGCGTAGCTTGAGGACCACAGCTGTGTGGACACCTCCCACAGCAGTCCACAGCAGCCTCAGCATGCGGGCGCTGAGCGGTGGTTGGGGTGCAGAGCGGGGCGAGATGGAGCCATGCTGCGCTCCGTCGTCCGTGTGAGTGATGCTGCAGCGCATCAAGCCAAGTTGGGGCGGTGCTGTTGTCACCTCGTGCGCGCAGGTATGGGCCTGGGCAAGACGTTCCAGTCCATCTGCACGCTCTGGACGCTGTGCACCACAGGTGGGGGAGAGCTGCGTGACAAGCTACAGGGTTACGCGTTGCGGCGTGCGCTCAGCTGGCTGGCGATAAACTGGGAGATTTGGGGGCCTGAGGCGTTCCATGGAGTGCACTCTCACTCCTTGAAACGTGTCCCTGCAGGTGTTGAGGGCAAGCCGACGTGCAGCCGGCCGCTCATCCTGTGTCCCTCGTCTCTGGTGATGAACTGGGGCAACGAGCTCAAGAGGTGGCTGGGCGCGGACAAGGTCGACCCCATGGTGAGTGAGCTCGGGGGGCGCATCTGCAGGCTATGGAGGGGCTGCTGCGTGTCGACTTTGGGGAGCCGGTGGATGGGGAGGTCGGCCGGGTCCAGCTCGCCCACACACTTGTTGGCTCCTGCCCTGGGTGCTCAGGTGAAGCGTTGACGCGTGGCTCGCGATGGTTGCGGCTGCGCAGGTGCTCGACGACACGCGCGGCGCCAGCGTCAAGGACGCTCTCTCTCGCGTGTGGGGCGGCTCGAGGGGCCTCAACGCCGCCATGTCCTTCACCGGGCGCAACAAGCCGCAGGTGCTCGTCATGAGCTACACCACCTTCAGGTGCGCAGGTTGCGAACACCTCCACCCGCTGTCGCCGCTTCGTCCGCAGCTCGCGCACCTTGCGACGCGGGTTGGCGGGTGCCAACTCGGACCCCCCCGTTGTGTGTGGGTGTACGCAGGATGCACAAGGACGCGGTGGCGGCGAAGCAGGTCGACCTCGTGGTGTGCGACGAGGCGCACTGCCTCAAGAACGGCGACAGCCAGATCACGCAGTCCGTCGCGGGGCTGCCGGCCAAGCGCAAGCTGCTGCTCTCGGGCACGCCCGTGCAGGCACGTCCTGTTTGACCCTCCGCGCTCACCCTAGCTCCAGCTCTCTCCTGTGGGTGACTCGAACCGCGCCTGTCGGACGTGCCCTGCCATGCCATGCGCGCAGAACGACCTGTCCGAGTTCTTCGCGCTGTTCCACGTGGCGGTGCCGGGCCTGCTGGGCGAGGCGCCGCAGTTCCGCAAGACCTACGAGCTGTGAGTCAGCTTGGATGCCCCTCCTCCTCCCCCTCCTC
>QAXK01009333.1:0-22978 GCA_004335735.1 Chlorella sp. KRBP | reverse complement strand
TGTGAGCATTCATACAGGAAGCTTGCCACAAGGTGCTGGTCTTGAAGCAGCCACTGCCGGAATTGAGCCGCTGGGGTCTGCTGACCCAACACGCCCTCTGCACCCTCAGACATTGCAAACAAACCAACTTGCATTCCTGCTGTTGGGCGAATGCAGGGCAGAGTGTGTGTGTGTGCCAGAGGCATGGGGTGCAGAGCTGCTGAGTGTGCACTGCTCAAAGCCGCTACAACGGCAGAGTGGGGCGCAATACCACGCCTCATGAAGGACATCTCTGTCGTAATGGTTTGTTCTGGCCCTTGTGTGCATGTGCTCACAGATGCTGCTCCACATGTTGCATGTGCAGGGAGTCAGGTGTGACAGCAGCGGCTCCTGCAGCGGTGCAGCACGAGGACAAGAAACCGCGCCTGCATGACACACCAGCAGACCCTGCAACAGCAGATGCAGCAGCCAAACCAGCCGCAGCACCTGCCGTCACAGCAGCAGCAGCACAGGGCGCGCCTCAAAGCAGCAGCAGTGTCACTCTGCGGCCCTTTGCTGTGGTCGATGAGGTGGCAGAGGGGTCACCAGCTGCTGCTGCTGGCATCCAACTGGGAGACCAGCTGTGCAGGTGCGTACAGCTGTCATGCGGTGGGTTGCTGACATGCAGGGGTCAAGATGACCTCTTGCACTCTGTAGCATGTGGCTTCTTTCAGGGTGCAATGAGCACCCCCCCCAGCAGCAGCCTGCTTCTTATTGCAGTACTAGCATGTTCACGTGCATACCAGCAGCATTTGTGGGCTGCTCTGCACCCCACTTCCTTTCTTGTGCTGCTCACTGGCAATCCAGCAGCTGGGACTGACTGCGTGCCTGCCCGCCAAACCCTTTCGCTGTTGATGTGGCCGCAGGTTTGGAGCAGCGGTTGCAGGCAGTGGCAGTGAGCTGCTGCAGGTAGCTGCGGAGCTGCAGCAGCATGAGAACCAGCCGGTGCAGACAGTGTTTTTGCGGGCAGGGCAGCAAGTGCAGCTGGAGCTAGTGCCGCAGAAGTGGGGTGGCAGAGGGCTTCTGGGCTGCCATCTGCGGCCTTTGTAGACTGGGTTGACTCTTTGCTCAGGGTTGTAAAACAATCTGTAGCCATGCCTGATTGATGTTGCTTTGCTTACTGCTGGACAGGAGTAACCTGAAGTGACCACCGTGCAACTGCCAATGACAAGTCCAGGGCTTTTATGTGAGGACAACTGGGAAGTTGCAGCTCAGCTCAGCATTTCTCAATAATCAAAACCATACAAAGTTAACTGAGACTACTCGACGCCAGTATTATGTTGAGCCAAACGCCTGCTCGGTGTCGATCTGTCCAATGTGGATCACGAAGTCGCACCACGGCCATAGCACGTGCAGTCACGACAGCAGCAGCCTACCAGTATCGGCAAGGAACTGCAGATGATGCAGAGTTCATCAAGAAGCGCCTTCTTTTGGAATCGTGAGTGAACAGCCATTGCTAGGGGTCACTACTGTCCCTGCTGTTATGCTGACCCTCCAACAGACCTGACTTGGACAGTGCTTCTTGCGGCTGCTCAGACGCGTACACCAACGCTGTACAGCTACCTTTCTTTACACCCATAGCTATACTGCTGCAGGATGAACCCCCTGGGCATCAAGCCTGAGAACTTCATAGTCGTTGAGGACAGCAACGGTGCTGGCACCGTGGCCTTTGCGCAGCTCTCGCCATTGCCAGCACAGGACACCTGCGAGTTCAGGTCCCTGGTCGTGTTGCCTGAGCATAGGTGCGCTGTCCCTGGGAGCTGCAGCACAGATTACATCAACTTGGCCTGCTGCAGAGACTTATGAGAGTTGGCAGCTACTGTGTATGGATGTTTGGTGGATGGAGACGCAGCCTCCTGCCGTACAGACCAGTGCCATACAGCAGATGATAGCGCCAGCAGTGGCACATGTTGTCATTGTCATACTAGATCATGTGTTGCACATTGGGATACAGAACGGCTTAGACAACCTTTCAGCTGCTACAGCTTTGTCCAGCAACAATGCCTTCTTTGCCACGATGTGCTGTTGGGAACTGTGCTTTCAAACAAGTTGTTTTCAACGACATCCTCATATGGCATGATGTCATGCGTGCAGAGGCAAGGATATTGGCACACAGCTGATGCAGCACGTCGTACAAGGCAGCAGCTCCAACATCTACCTCACGACGCTACGCAAAACCATACCCTTCTACCAAAGAGCTGGGTTCAGGCTGCTGCAAGCCTCTGAAGTGCCTTGGTGAGAAGCAACTGGCATACCCATCGTTGACAGCTGACAACAGCAGCAAGAGGACCATGGAATTTGGGTCATGGTGGTTTTGTGAACACTGGCGGGCCATTGGCCATATACAGGCGCCTCTGTGCAGGGAGACTGGGCCAGTTTCCACTCAGCAGTGAAAACAGCCTGCAATGTTCCAACGCCCACCTCCTCAATGAGACACATGTCACACATGCTTGCTGGCACGACCAGCGTACTAGCCTGGCCGGCTGCACTGGTGGCTGCTTGGCGGTTTGACCGAAAGCACACGTACACTCATGCTCACATACTACTTGCATCAGAATTGATCAACAACATACACAGCGCACTGACACTTTTGTTTCTGATGGTGTGTGTTGACTGGCTGCAGGTTTCTGTGGTTTGAGGCAGCAGCCGGGACTGTGGTAGCCAAGGTTGCAGCCAACGACCAGTTGGTGGTGATGTACAGGCCAGCACAGCCATCAGCACAGTAGCAGGGTGTACACAGCGCTGGGGAATCGATCTCTGTTGTTGAAAAAGCATGGGGTTGGGCTGGCTGTCCCCATGCACCAGATGCTCTCAGCAACCCCTGCACATTCCTGAGGTCATCGCTGCAGGGGGCCTGTGCCCTCCGCGCTCATCATGGTGTTGGTGTTGTGCCTGACAGATGCCGGCAAGCAGCTCCATCGTTGTATCTGAGTCGAGAGGGTCACAAGCACAAGCACGCCCGGCTGGTCACAAACTATACATGGGTTGTGTCGTTATGTTTTGGTGCCGCATGGCTGAACCCCATCTGCTGAACCTGCTGGTGGGTGTTGATGGTCATGCCTGTGGGATGCTGCAGCCGCAGCTGAGGGCTGGTGGGTTCCATGAGCGCACCTTGACTGCGAACTGTGGTGTATGAAGAATGGTGTTGAGGCCAGATGACTGCCATGCTTGTATCCGTTGTGTGATGCAACACAGGGTTAGCATAAGAACATTTGAGATGTGCTGTAGTGGAAGTAAAGAAGAGGGTTGAGGCCGTGTGACTGACTGTCCGTAGTGGAAGTTCACTGACAATCTGGTCGTTGAATGGGAGTGTCACAGCGAACTCTCCTTGCCTCAATTGTTCCTTATGTAATGAAGAGGTTGAGGCCGTGTGACTGACTTGTGGGTGAGAATCCAGTGGTCTCTCAGATTTGACCAAGGCTGTGTTGAGGCAAAAGCTGATCAGGAGGCTGCAATGCATGTTGCTGCAACATATGGTAGGAATACATCCTCCAAGTGTGTGCACTGTTGCTGTACATTCCAAGTTGCTTTCTGTTCACTGTCCATTTCAAGTCGAGTGTATGGGGTAGTGTACTGTGTGTTACAGTACGTTGATCACACAATACTACAAAGACAGTCCTACAAAGGAGGGCAGCACAGGCTGCCTGTGCTCCACAACAAGCTGCAGTGTCCTAACAAGGGAACTGCTTTCACAAGAGAGCTGCTGTCAACATCACGTGCACAAGCTTGCTCCTCTTTGTGCTGGCTGCAGCCACCCTGTGCTGCAATCGCACAGTCACATTAGCCAGACCATACACTGGGTGACACCACCCTGGACTCAACATGCAGCACACCAACGAACACCCAGAGGCAGCGCTATTACAGCAGACCCGTTGTACCGTCAGGTTGCCTGGCCTATGCATCCAAGCCATCAAGGCACTGATGAAGCACACATGTCCGTGCAAATGCCACAGAGCAGTCATGAGTTGGTCAACAGTCGTACATGCACGAGTGTGGCACTGACCACACTTGCAGTTATGAGCAGGGAACTGCCCCCGAACCTGCCGCCGTGCTGTCCGCTGCTGTAGTACACACAGCTGTACAAAAATGAGGGCACAAGCTTGGATGAGCGCAAACGGCAAGGGGCCGACCTGCTGCCGCAAGAGCAGAAAACGACCACATGAACCCCAGAGACCTTGCAAGACCCGCGCAGCAAGGCCTGCGCAGCCTGCCCATCACAAACCTGCCATGAAGGGAAAATCAATACCGCCATGTCGGAAAGAGCGCACATGCGGCTGGATGGACTGCGCATGGTGTCAAGAGAGCTCTGCAGCGTCAGTGTCAGTCAGCCATGCACTCGTCTGCCCAAACCCACCCCACAAAAAGGCCCCATCCTGCTGCATGCCTTGCCCCCAAATGTTGGGCTACCCCTGCCGCATGCAAGTACAACCAAACCTCACCATCAGTATAGGATGCAAACACCCAACAAGCCTTAGCGGGGCAGTCCCATTCAGGGCTATATGGTTGCAAGGGCTTTTGCAGCCCTGCAGCCCCCTATTGTACATGACAGGGGGTCACAGAATGGAGGACGGCGGTACATGAAGGTCGGTGGTCTGGGCCCGTCATGTCCAACAGCCGAAGCCTGTGTCATGCAAGACAAGCTGGCTCGTCAATGCTGGCCCCATGGGTAGGAGCAAAACGCAGAGGCCGCAATTTTGGGGTAGCCAGGCGACACATCACAGCCTGACCCTGGGCTACAAGCAGCTCTCCTGCGCACTGCATGCACACTTGCTGTCACCGCCGCGGTTGCTGCACGCCGCTGCTCTGCTCAACCGAGCCGGGCAAGTTGAGCACGGTGATGGCTGCATGTGGGCTCTGCTGCTGGTGCTGTGCGTCAAGCTCATGGTCAGCACTGGTTGGATGCCCAGCATACGCATAGATGCTGACAGCAACCCTGGGCGCTGCAGGCTCAGCAGGAGGGAGGGTCCCCAAAACAAGCCCTGGCTGCTGTGGACTGCTGAGGTCGCTGCTGCTGCTGCTGCCTGTACCGGCGCGGCCACCTGCTGCTGCTGCTGCTGCTGTGGCGTCGTTGGGCGGTGCAGCTGCAGACGGGGACAGCAGGACCTGCAGGCGCCTGCCCAGGTTCCTGCTAGAGGCCCGCAGGGCGGCCACAGAGGCCTGGGCTGCGTCCGCAAGTGCTGTCGGGGACGTGCTGCGCTGGCGGGCCACTGTTGGGCTGGCGATGTGTGCCGCTGCTGCTGCAGCAGCGGGCGCGAAGTCCTCTGGGGTCGCCAGGACTGTGCCGGACTGCAGGCTGACCATAGAGGGCGATGGCGAGGGCGGAATGAGCACTGACGGGGGCGAGGCTGCAGCTGCTGCTGCAGGGTGCCCGGCTGACGTCAGAGACAGCAGCCAGCTGCCAGTGCTGCCGTGGTGCTGGGGGTGCTCGCCCGCTGCTGTGTGCAGCGCCGGCTGCAGCAGGGGCGGCAAGCGTCCGGGCCGTGAGCCCACAGGCAGCATGGAGAGTGCCACGACCGCACCCCCCTGCAGCCCCTCTGAAGGCAGCACCCCACCAGCAGCAGCACCAGCAGCAGGTGTAGAGGCTCGGGAGCCGTCCAAGGGTGGCCATGGGGAGGGTGACCTGCTGTGGGGCCAGGCAGCTGCCCCCACATGCTGCACAGCCGTCATCTCCACGTGCTGCTGCTGCTGCTGGGCGGCGCCGACGCCTGCGTGGCCGCTGCCGCTGCTGAGGTCGTCGCTGCTGCCGGACGAGCCCGCTGCTGCTGCTGCTGGTGACCTGGATGGTGCCAGGAGGCCCCTGCGCCTGTTGCGCCGGGCTTGGCGGGCCTCATACTGCTGGACCTTGAACGCCTCCAGCACGTTGTTCTTGCACAGGGGGCAGGTGCAGTTGCGCTTGAGCCAGGAGCCAATGCACTCCTGCAGGTGACAACATCATGCAGCACAGTGTGCACATGTGAGTTGCAGCACTGTGACACTGCACAATGTAATGCTTTCGAGCAAACGGTCTCAACGATGTGCACATGCACAATGGTCGCACGCTTTGGGTCTTGGACAGGGGGCGAATCCAGCTGCACTTTCCAACACAGTCAGGCGTTCACCCACACATACATTACTGTAGTCATCCAGCTAGGTACAACCACCCACCTTGTGGTAGAAGTGCATGCACGGCAGCACAGTCACTTGCTCCCCGGCCTCCAGCTCAACAAGGCAGATGGAGCAGCAGTCCGGCTCCACTTCTGCGCCAGGCAGCGGGTTGGTCTCAGGGGCCTGATAGGGCTTGTGGGGCAGCAGCTCACGCACGGCAGAGGGCACACGCATCAGCTGCACGCCGCCAGCACCCTCGCTGTCCACCACGACACCCTGCAGAACCATAAGCACAGGCGCGCACAACTTTGCGTCAGCTCCAGCCGTCAACGAGGCTTCGTATGGCGTACACAGCACCAGGAATCACAGAGCGCACAGACATGGACTACAGAATGTATTAGCAAGCTGGTGTATGAAAGCAAGCAGAACTGCCTTTCTTGACCCCTGGTGACCAACAACACAGCGCTCCGACCACTCACCCCTGCTCTGCGCCGCCGGCCGCAGCAGACAAAGTAGAAGCAGCAGGCCGCCAGCAGCGCCCCAGCAGCTGACACGCAGGACAGCACGATCACCATGGTCTTGCTGTCCAGCAGGCCGCCCTTGTTGCTGCTTGCGACACTGGTCCAGCTGATGCTGAAGGCCCCCACTGCAACAGGCACCACAAACGGCGGCGCAAACAGTCAGCATGATGCCAGCACCCATATACGCTGTCAGAGGTAAACACATTGGAGATGTGTGTTTTGACAACAGCTAGCGACATTGGTCCAGCTGCTGCTGAGTGCTCTGGCTGCGGCAGGGGACACAAGCAGGGCACATTGCTGGACTCACCTCTGTCTGTGCTGCTACGCGTGGACTGGAAGGAGACCAGGATGCTGCTGTCCACCCATGCACTGGCTTGGAACACTGCCCCCGGCCCCCCGTCTGGCGTCTCCAGCCTGATGATGTTGTTGGGCGACAGCTCGAGTGTGATTGACTCGTCGGGCAGGAGGCCCCTGTAGTCCACGCTCAGCAGCACGTCTGGCTGGTTTGGCAGCAGCTCCCAGCGACATACAAACCCTGCAGCCAGATTGAGCACATGCAAACAGCACATCACTTAGGCGGCAATGCAAGCGTGCTGGCGCGTGACATGCATTGAACACGTGCTGCTGACAAGGTAGCATGCAGACACAGGCATATGTACTGGTTGGTCTGCATCCTCTTGATAGCATGCATACCCTGCCTGATGCAGGCCCCGTGCTGAGCTGGCAAGCATACTGCATCTGCCCTTGAACAATCAAAAACAGACAATATGACAACGCATCCGCAGCAGGCCCGCGCCCAGCATACCTTTGGGGTGGTACACAGAAGGTTGCAGCGACGTCAGGCTCTGAGGAAAGGTCCCTGCATCGCCCCGCACCTCCTCCACCTCGCCTGTGCACAGCAGCTGCGACGCTGCTGTGATCTGCTGCTGCTGCACCTGCGTCACGGCGTCTCCGTCAAAGTTCAGGCCGTCATACACAGACAGCGGCGCATCCAGGGTGAGGGGGACAGTCTGCAGGACTGTCTCCCCAACACTCATGTTGGCCCAGAACACGCTGTGCACCCTGCAGCCATCAACAGTAGCAACAGCAAAACACGCAGCAACACATATCTTGAGTAAGCAGCACCAATTCCTCGACATCGCTTTGCAGTGTCAAGCGGCAGATGTAGCATGCTTGGTTGCTTGCGCAGTGCGTCAGTGCCGCCCACACCATCTGTCGCATGCCCCACAAACCCTTCACACAAAGCCCCACCGCGGACCCGGCATGCAGTATGCTTGCAGCGACTCAGCTGCCTGTGGAAACAACCCCCACATAGTGCGGGAATGCGCAAACAGTACAGTGGTATTATAATTGGTCGCTTGCGCTGCTGCACTTACTCTGGCACCAGAAAGAATGACGTGCTTCCATCACTGCCAGTCCACTGAGTGTCCCACACCACCTCATTGCCGCCTTGACGTGTGTACACCACCACCTGCACAGCATCCACAACACACAGTATGCACCATATTAGTGATCTGCCATTGACACCAATCAAGCTCGCGAAACATGCAACCAGCCGTAAGCAGTGCAGCTAGGGGACACGACTGCATCACAAATTACGCACACCCTCTTTCCACACACTCCTACAACAAGCACCTGCCAGCTGCATACGCTATGCAACAGAACATTCTCTTTGAGCCATGGTTCCTGCTGCATGCAAGGTCTGCAGCATAGCTTGCCGCCCCTGTTGCGCACCTGTGCGCCAACGATGATTGCATGGATGATGACGGTCGACGTGGAGTGCCGGGGCCGTGGGGAGTACATCCCAGACCATGCCAGTTTGTCAAAGGACGTCTCAACTGACAGCAGGCCCAGCTCGACAGGGACCTCAACATCCTGGGTGTTCTGGGCCACTGTGAAGTTGTAGCTGGCTAGGATGAGGTCATCAGAATCTGCAGCAGACAAGGCAGCAAATCAAGCGGTCAGCTGGTTTTGCTGGAGGCGGATCAACACAAGTGTGCAGCCTGACAAGTTTCACTACCGCAGCATCTGTGGTACATGCACCTTGACAAGGGTCACTACTGTGCAGGCTTGACATCAGCAATGCTGCCTGCCTGTCCCTGTGACCATGCCTGTTCCAGTCACTGAGTGTTCAAGCGAGCGCACCTGCATCTACAAGCTCAGCCAGCCATCTGGTGCCTGGGGCCATGCCCTGGCACTGCCCGACATTCTGGCTCACATACGGGAGCTTTTGGAAGGAGCACACCTGCTGTGAGCTAGCGTCAACGGACCGCACAGTCATGTTGAAGCTGCGCTGGCCACTGGGCAACCGCACGGGCACATCTGCATGGCTGGATGCGAAGGTGACGATGAAACCGATGCTGTCTGGGCTCCTGCTGCTGGCTCCACCCAAAGCACGGCTGCGGTGGGTGTATGGCTGCACGGCGGGCATGGTCCGCATGCCTTGCCCAAAGAAGGGGAAGGAGTCCCGTGCTGCTGCCAGGATACTGCTCAGGTCCAGATCATCTAGAACATCTGCGTAAACGGGTCCAACTTGGCTTAAGTGCCTGGTAATGGTGGCCTGGCCGCTGCTGGTGCCCTGCACGTGAGCATCCTCGCTGTCAGAGGGTTGACTGTGTAGTGGCAGCTGCTGTCCTGCTTTATGCGCATGGGCAGCTGCGTGGGCGCCTGATCCTGCCGATCCAGCTGCATTGTGCTTGAAAAATTCATGAAGCCTGCCAATCTGCTCAGCAGCGCCTCGTGAGCGTCTCGGACCACCCACGTCATTTGCTGCAAGCCCACGGAATGGTGCAGAGCACACGGGAGCAGAGCACAGACCGTGAAATGCCCTGATTTGAAGTTTGAAAAGGAACCTGATGTCGGTAAGCACCAACCGGAATGCGTAAGAAGCCACTGGCAGTACTGCTTCAGTAGTTTCCTGGCACCTACCCCAGCAACGCACAAGCAAGCCCACAGCAGGCAGCAGAAGTGTAGAGACACTCACCATTCAACTGCACGTTGTCATGGACCCGCATCGCATCTGTGGCATCCAGCACAAGGCAGGACAGGCACAGCAGAAGGATCCCAGCACAGGAACATGACTGTGACGTCCTCATCAAGGCCTTGCCGCCTTAATGAAGAGGAAAACGTCTCATGAAACGAAGCACTATGTGTTTTTCAAAGAAACTGCAGTGGGTTTGGGAAGGCAGCAAGAAGCTGGGCTGCACTGCCTTCCTTTCAGGTTGAGAAACGCACTCTGCTTTGTTGATAAGCCTTTAAAAACCTCAGGTAACAACCGGACTAAACTTACAAGCTACTGGTGGGGGCTGAAACTTGCCTTGTCAGGCACGAAACCCATCTTTGTCATGTCACAGGCCGAAACGTTTGACGACTCATGAACTGAACACGTCGCCATGACTTCGGAACGTCAGCCGTCTGACACCATAATGTATTTTATTGAATGGTAATGCTGCATCTGTCGGCTTCTGTTGGCCGACCAGTCCAATTCCATCAGCAACATGATGCTGCACGTCTAGCTACTGGCATCGGCCGTCAGCATGTCTTCAGCATATACATGGCTATGATCCACCATCAAAGATACAACTAGACCTCAAGCACAGCCTCAGGCAGAGTGAGCTCTGCTGACACACAGCAGCAGCTTGTCAACAGCCCATGTCCAGTGTCTTGTCAGGGACCACGTCAGCCTCTGTGTATAAATCGTACCCCACACACAGAGGTGCCTTGAGAGATGTCAGCATGAGTCTGTGCAGGCAATTGGTTGATGCGAGCATTGCAGAGGAAATGTTTGAGCAGCACGCCTTCTGCACAGAGGGCAGGACAGCTCATGGTGATGTGTGCTAGGACCAGCACAGTACTGTGGGCTTGTCTGCTGTTGAATCTACTAGCAGCAGCAGGTGCTCAGCAGAATGTCACCAGAGCAAGCGACTGGCAGGCACTTTCAAGGTTGTGGACTGGGCTGCAACCCAACACACACGGCAGCATTCTGGCATCATGGAATCTGACAGAAACAGACCCCTGCCTGGGGTCTTGGGGAGGTGTCATCTGCACCTGTGATGAACTCCCCAGGCAGACGCTGGCGGCAGCATGCCGCTTGCTGGTCAACAGCTCAGACCCAGAGCGCAGGGTGCTTGGGCTGGATCTGGGACCCAACACCAGCGCAGGACAGCAGAAGCTTTCAGGAAGGATCAGCACAGCACTTGGTGGCTTGACAGATCTGATGTACCTGGATCTGTCCAGCAATGAGCTCACGTAAGAGATCAGCATCACTGGAGTCTGCAAGGCAATGGGGCTGAACTGCAAGAAGCATACAATGTACTCAATTTGAAAAAGACCAGCTTTGATGCATGCACTGCAGCTGCATGATCTAAGCTGCCGCAGCTGCTAGTAGACCCTTGTATTCGGCGGACTTGTGCAGTCACCTATTTGTCAGCTCGCCTCCTTCCTTCAGCTCGCCTCCTGCTTCGCCAGCTCATGGTGCTGTCAACATCACCTTGTGTCTGGCCTGCTGCCTGCAGAGGTACCTTCCCAAACATCGCTGCGCTCAGCAAGTTGCAGTGGCTGCTGCTGGGAGGCAACCAGTTCTCAGGACCGCTGCCAGTGCAGCTGGGTGCGCTGCCGGACCTTCAGCAGGCGCAGCTGCAGAACAACAACTTCTCAGGGCCCGTGCCCTCCAGCTGGTGCAGCAACATGGCGACCTACCATGTGGCATTCAACCCATATCTGTGCGGTGAGCACATGATAACGGATGCGTGTCGACAGCTGCGGCCAGCTGATCTTGCTGCAGCTTGCATGGTGACATGCACGTGCTAGCCAGTGCAGTTGGGCAGGTGGTGACACAAGCAGGCAAGCAGGCAGTAGCATATGCAGTCAAACATGCTCCAGCATCAGTGGCCAGCCAGGCAAACGCACAGGCAGTCGGGCAGCATGCATATAGGCAGTTCAGCGGGCACCAGCATAGGCATTCAGGCAGCTGCTGCAGGTGCTGAAGAGTCATGTGGCCTGCTTGTTGCTTGTGCCTGCTGTGTCGGTCCCTCCGCAGGCGCCCTGTCAAACTGTCTGCAGTCGCGTGTCAACGACATTGACGGGACCTACCTTGGACTCACACTGCTCACAGCCAAAGGCGTCTGCGATGACTCCCCGCCCGACTGTGATGCAAATACTGGCTGTGTGTGAGTAACCCGCAGCTGCAGGGGCAGGTGCAAGCATAGGCATGGCTTGACCCAGAACGCCCAGAGCTTTGGGCAAATGCAGTGACGGCGCAAGAAAGGTCATTGGCCGCCGGTGTTACTTGGCGGATGCTTTGCCACTACTGAACCTCATGTAGGAGGAAGTAGGGTCACCCTTGGACAAGCAACTGCTTCTTTCATTGCTGGTGTGCGGTGCTTTCATGCTGCCATGCAGGATCTGGACCCCCATGTACTGGACGTCCCGCAGCATGGTCAGCTTCAACTTCACTGGGTTCCTGGATTACGACAGTACAGTCGTGCGGTACCAGTGGGGCATCGGCAGCAAGCCCTACCAGGCAGACGTAGTCCCTGTGATGGACCTGAAGGAGAACAAAGCACTGAAGGACATCAGATATGTGGGCGGCACACAAAAGATGATGGTGTACCTCACGGTATACAACCTCAGCACCATCTCGTTGATCGAGGGCCAGAGCTATTACGTGACAGTCATGGCCTGGAATGGCGCCGGGCCCCCACTGTCAGTCAACACCAGCAGCCAGCCTGTGCTCGTGGACACGACTGGCCCAACTGCGGGCACGATGTACAACACGTAAGCGTGGTGCACCTTGAAGAGCACCCTTGGCACTGCATGTTTCGCCCTCATACTCCAGCAGATGTGCTGCATTGTCAGGGATCAATTGTGTCCACATCAAGCTGCAACAGTGTGCTATGCAGCAAGCGTAGGGATGCTTGGGTCCGGATAGCTTCAGGAGACTATGCACCAGCTGTGGTGACGTCACCACAACTTGTCTTGATGACATGCCCCCGTCATCCGCAAGGGACATCAGCAGCTGTCACTGCCATGCACTTGTCGACACACAGCACGTCAGGCGCCCCTTGTTTTGAGTGGCGAGACGTACGGCAATTGCAACATGGCGGCGATGTGAGCCTACCAATGTGCCGCCTTGCAGGTTGTCATACCAGCAAGCGTCCAGCACGACCTCCACCAACAGCCTGCAAGCCTCCTGGGACAGCTTCAGCGATGCTCAAAGCGGTGTGACAGGTTACATCGTGCAGTTCTTTCAGCAGGTGCGACGGTCCTCAGGGCGAGAAACTGGTACCACTGCCAGCCAGTGAGGGGGTTCCACTGCTGGGGCAGCTCTGACGTCCAGCACAGCTACAGCCGCGCAGCAGTGCAGTGCCCTGGGGGACGACATGTACATAGGTCATACAGCACAGCCCTCAGTCATGGCAATGGCGCCATTCAAAGCAATTAATGGTTACGGGGCCTGACATGGTGCAGTAACTGCGTGGCACAGCACACATCGCGCCACGAGCTGCCTGCTTGCAGCTGCCAGCAGGCAGCAAATGTCTGTTATGTCTCGTGTACATGCTGATGTGTGTCCCTGCGGCTGTGACCCTTGCGCTGCTGCAGAGCCGTCTGAGCAATGGCACGCTGACCTACAAGCAGCTCACAGATCCGCTGGCTGTGCAGCCGGATGTCACAAAGCTGCAGGTCACGACCACTACGCTGCCAGAGGGTGCCATGTACATTGCAAGGGTGGGTGACACTGCAGACCAGCCATCATGGTGTATGGTTTCATCTTGTTGCGAAGAGCCTGCACACTGCAGCCTGGGCGTGTACCAAAACGCATGCTAGGCTGGGTATTCACGACACTGTGGGGAAGCTGTAGCACCAACATAACAATATGGTGCCTGTGCATGGCTTGCACGCACAACGCTAAGCCAAGAACCAGTTATGTGTGCTGTTGGCTTACGGCCCGTGCTGCCACCTTGCGACCTTGACATTCATCGTTGGCGCAGGTAACAGCAACCAATGGGGCGGGGCTGACGACAACTGCCCAGACCATGGCCATCACGGTTGCAAAGGCTGGGTGAGGTGCATGGTGTGACAAGGACCTGGCCATGATGTGCTTGCCCCACAGCATACAAGTTGAGGTTCAACAAGCTCTTACTGATAATGCTGCAAGCAACTTCCATGGGTAAGGGTAAGGGGCAAGAGCAATACCCAAACCCCAAGCCGATGTCGTGAACCCAGAATGCAAACCGATGTTGCCCTGAGGTTGCTCACCCACGTGTGCCACATCGTTTGCAGGGACGGCAATGTGACAGCAGGGGGTGCGGCCCTGATAGGCGTGCTGTGCAGCATCGGCTGCCTGGCCATTGGTGCAGCGCTGGCAGTGTATGTCATGAAGCAGCGGGTGCGCCAACACAAGAAACGAGAGAAGCGCCGTGCTGAGGTGAGCACCCAGCAGCATCAGCATACATGCAGCTTTTGTTGACATGGAAGCTGCAGTTCGTACATGTACCGACCGGACACTTGCCACGATGGTCTCAAGGCCATCTCTTTAGATGCGTGTGTTTGCCTGCTGCAGGACGCAAAGCAGCTCAAGGCGCTGATGTACGCGCTGTCCTCCCAGGGGGACATGCCCTCAGCGCACGGCGGCAGCGTATCCTTGCCGCAGCCACGCAGGGTTGGGGAAGTGTCGGGGCAGGAGGTCGCGTTTGTGCACACTGACATTGAGAGCTCCACTGAGCTCAGCCAGCAGGATGGGGAGGCCTTCAAGCAGGTGCGCTGCCTGGTTGCTCTGGTGCCGTTGGGTGTGTACAACTGCGTGTTCCTGTGTGGCTCTGCACAGCAAAACCAGGTGAACCCTGGAGCTGCTTACATACAGCAGTGCTGTCTGTCCAATACTGTCTTGCTGCATCTGATGTGAGCCGCAGCTAGTCCACGCATGCGATGAGCTGCAGGTGTCAGAATTACTGTTCGGTTCGGGACTGCTTTGCCCATTGAGCCTTCTGTTGGCTCCCCAAACGGGCGATGTCCTGTGTAACATCCAATTACTGACTGCCGCTGAGTGTGCTACATCACACCCTTAGCTGACCATGCGTCATGCTGTACAACATGTGTACCTACCTGCAGGTCCAAGAGGTCCACGACCAGCTGATGCGGGAGGGCATCGCAAAGCACGGCGGCTACGAGATCACCACAGAGGGCGACTCCTTCCAGGTGGCCTTCTCCAGCTGCCACGCGGCCATGGCCTTCTGCCTGGACATCCAGTACAGGCTGCTGGAGCAGACCTGGCCCAAGCAGGTCCTGGCCCTCAATGCATGCAAGGTCATTAGAGGTGAGCAGGATCGGCCCTGTCATGTTGACTGGCACTTTGAAATTCTTTGAGCACGTGATGCGGTGCTGGTGTTGTGGCCAGGACTGACAAGTAGTCAGTCGTGCAAAGCCTTGGCTTTTTGTGAAGAGTATCCTCAGGGGCCTGGGCTTCAAATTCCAGTACAGGATGCTGAAGAGCACGCGGACCTAGCAGGTCAGCAGGTCCTTGCGCTTGACGCATGCAAGGTCTTCAGCTTTGAGGCTTGGCCCTGCTGCCAACTGGTATGTGTGCCTGCATACCCAGACCCACGTGCCCACTGGCAAGTAAAGCACCCGACGTGCTCAAGTGCTGCATGCCTGCATGCACTGTGTGTGGTTGCTGCCGCAGACCCGGAGACAGGCCAAGCACTGTTTGCGGGCCCACGCGTGCGCATGGGCCTGCACTGGGCCTGTGAGGGCACTGTCGCGATGCGCCTGCACAACCTGACGCGCCACAAGGTGTTTGCGGGGCCGGCCGTGCAGATCGTGATGGACGTCAGCGAGGCAGCCAACGGCGGCCAGATCCTGCTGACTGAGGTGCGTGGCCCCTCCTGCTACAGCTCTTTGCACTGTGATGCTGTGTTTGTCTGCTGCATGCGTCTCAACATAGCCTGTATCTTGCAACCAACCTGTCACCCATCCCAGATGGCGGCCCGTCATGTGACCACAAGCTACACTGCGTGAAGTTGGCGGCAGTCCTCTTGCACTGGCGTGTGTACCATAGCCCCTCTTGTTGTCACATTTGTCACACTGATCTTTGTATTGCAGGATGCTGTGGCAAAGCTCACAGAGGATATGAGCCAGGCTGGGTTCCCAGTCATCCGGCTGATGGGCATGTACCAGCTGCCCTCTGTGCCCAGCCCTGTGTTCCTGTTTGGCGTGACTGAGATTGTGGGCAAGCCTCTCAATCGGCAGTTCTCGGGGCTGCGCAAGATCAAGCAAGTGTGGCCTGCTCCATCGACTTTGGTGAGGGCGCTCTGCACGTGCAGTGCACTGCAGTACTAGTGTCGCATATTGCGTGTATATGCACAGAGTTTGAGGGCTGCCCACACCCACCTTGTGGTCGTCTGCGGCAGCAATGCACATACAGGTTTGTGTGCTGCACATGCCCTCGTGTCGTTCCATCGCTTCTTCTAAGGGTGACAAACCTCATGCTGCTTGTGTGGCTGGTGCTTGATGCAGCTGCCGGGCATCCTGGAGTTCAACATCAGCGCACCACCGCTTCCCAACGAGAACGACTCGCTCGTCTTTGTGTGCCTGAGGCTGTGCACCTACCCCAAGAAGCAGAAGTGCAGCCTGCCCAAGTTCATGGCCGCCAAGTTCATGGAGGTCTTTGCGACGTCAGCGCAGCAGTTCAAGGGCTACATGTTCCAAGTCAGCGAGAAGGCGTTCCAAGAGGTAGGGCCAACCAAGGGGACGGTCCGTCACGTCACACACAGCTGCAGATGTTGTCCGTGGCCTTGCGCACACTCGTCAGCAGCAGCTGATGCAACACAGTGCATGACGGACATGTTGGTAGAGGCGCAAGTATGGTGTATCTTCATAAATCTTATAGTCAAACCCAAACGCTCAGCGCTAGGCCCGAGTTCTGTGCTCTGGCATGCGATTGCACCACAGGGCATCTGGACAGTGGCCTTCCAGAACAGCATGGACGCGCTGCGGTTCAGCCACGCGGCACAGATGCTGCTCATGTACGTCCACTGGCCCTCCAGCGCGCGGGAGTACTGCGGCGCAGAGATCCCCAGCCCTGACGGCCGCTGGCTGTTCATGGGGCCGCGGGTGTGCATGGCCATCCACCAGTCGGCTGACTTCTTTGTAAGTAGGGCTGGGTGCTGCTTGAGGGACCATCTGAAGGCTGTGGAACTTGCAAGCTGTCACATGAAGCCACACGCAATAGCAGTACGAAGTCACCGAGCACTCTGTAGCACCAGCTGTTTACCACCGACCTCAGCTCTGACTGGCACTGGCTGTTCATGGGGCCGCGGGTGTGCATACTGCCGTATGTCTATCAGCCTGCATTCCTGTGCATCCTGTACACACACAGCCCCGCCCCACCCCGCCCCGTCCGCCCCGCAGGTTAGCAAGGACCCCAACGTGGACCCTGAGGCCCCCCGCAGCGCCATGCGCTTCGCTGGTCCCGCCATCACGCTGCCGCTGGTGCTCACATACGCCGGGCGCGGCGGCCAGGTCATCCTGAGCGAGCAGGCCTGGGACTCGGTCAAGCCTGTCATCACGCAGCATCCGGGGGCTGTCTCGATCATAAGCCTGGGCATGCACGTCGTGTCGGACGACTTCCCGGCCCCGATGCTGCTGATGGAGGTGATGCCCAACCTGCTGGCGAGGCGCGTGTTCAACCGCATCATGACGAAGCGGCTGGTGGAGCCGGGGTTCAGGGACGCGCCAAACCCCAACGAGCCCATGGCCATTGTGTTTGTCAAGGTGGGCGCTGGGGCAAGCAGTGCATCCTGAGCCATACTGGTAGTGACGTGTGCAGTTGGCACATGCATGCAGTTGCGCAGGTGCGCGTGTGAGCTTGCGAGGGAGGTGGCGCTGGCGCGGTGATGCTTCGATCAAGGACGTGCTTCGATCAAGGGTGGTTGTGACACAGCCGCCTGTGCTGCGATGCGTTGCTGCAGGTGGCCAAGCCCGAGGATGTGGTGGCTGCAGAGAAGGGCAGCAGCACAGACGACGCAGCTGAGGGCCAGCTCAACGAGACAATACAGGCGTACCAGGTAGGCATGGCTGTGCGTTCACAAACATGTGCTTGCGATGAATACGTCCTTTGACAGCCAGGGCTGTCTATCCGAACCCAGATGCAGAGACAAATCCCCACATTCTCTCATCATAATGCCAAGGATGACCTTGTGACACGTAACGGCATGGCTGCACACTCATGGTCATCACCATACATACGATCATATGTATATCATGTTTGGATCATGGCTGGCTGCGGCTCTGTGTCCTGCTGCAGCTGTCTGTGGGCAAGTACACCTCCCTGGCGCGCAAGCTGCTGAGGCGCTACAGTGGCTACGAGTGCAAGGAGCCGGAGCCCGGCAAGTTCACATTGGCCTTCAAGTGAGTGGCTGCCGCATACATGCACACATGAGCACACAACGCCGCGAGGGGCTGCCGCATGCACACATGCGCATGCTGCCCTGAGTGGTAGCCGCATGCACGCACATGCGCATAATGCGCCTGAGTGATTGCCGCAGGGACCTCTACCACATGCACACACAAGCACACCGTGTGCATTGTGACAATGCCCTGAGTGGTTGGCGCATGCAAACACATGCACGTGCCTTGACGACTACTGTGTTGCCGCAAGACGACTGTATGGACCCACAGTGCGGCTGGCCCACCCTGGCCGTGATTGCAGGCATCTGACTCCTGCCTGCCTACGTAATCAGGCGGGCAGGTATCAGATGCATGCATGCGCTGCCAGGGTTGACCAGCCGTGGCCAGCTGTGGCTCCTTGCAGTTGTCCTGCGGCAGCGTAGCAGTTCTGGTTATACCCCCCTGTCTGCCTGTGCACACATGTGGGCGGGGAGCCTTGCTGATGCCAATCATAGAAGCACTGCTGCCTTTGTGATTACTGCTGCTCACAAAGTGCCTCCCTGCCAAGCACCTCCCTGCCTCCCTGCCCTGAACCCCAACACCCTGAACCCTGAAACCAAGACCCTGCCTGTCTTGCCGTGTGCCTGTGTGTGCAGAGACCTGGCTGATGCCGTACGCTGGGCCTGCCATGTGCAGGAGGAGATCATGTACCTGGACTGGCCCGAAGAGCTGCTCAGGGTAAGCATTATCAGGCAACGCATCTCAGGGGCAGCAGCAGGTGTCAGCTGCCAAGCTTTGTTTTTATTATGCACACCGTTCAGTGTCAGGCCACGGGTGGGTAGAGGGCGACTGAAGCCAGCGCCAGAGCCAACAGCATCCAGCGGTTCTGCAAGCTGGGGATTGGTCCAGCAGGGTACAGAGGCAAAGCCTGGTTCGTTGGCCACTTGTCAGGCCGTGAATACAGCCTCGGCCACCCGCCGAGCTTGCTCATGGTGCCGCCATGAAGAGTGGGTTTGCTGCTGCTTGCATTATTGCAGATGAAGGGCTGCTCCCCAGAGTACGATGCAGAGGGCAACCTGATCTGGAGGGGCCTGCGCATCCGCATCGGCATGTCATACGGCATGGTCTCCAACCAGAAGCCACTCAACACGGGCCGTGCAGACTACTTTGGCATGCTGCCTAATGGGGCTGCCCGCGTCATGGCACTCGCCACCCCTGGTCAGGTGGGTGGCTGCAGGGGCTGAGGAATCACTGCTTTTGTGAAAGCAGCAAGAGTTTTTGATCTACTGCTGTGACACGCCACTGGTGGCCTGTGCATCTGCTGGGTCGAGCTAGATGGACACATGCTGTGCATGCTGTGCATATATTTGTGGACTTTTGACATGCTGGCCGTGTGTGCTCCTGTGCCTGACAGGTGCTTGTGGAGGCTATGAGCCCACCCTTGGATGAGGATGGGCAGCTGCTGCTGCAGCAGGATGCACCCACCTTCCTCAAGCTGCAGTACGCACCAGGCAGCCACCAGCACCACGGCATGCAGTACGCGGCTGCCGAGGCAACGCGCATGGCAAAGAGCGATGAGCCCTTGCCAAATGCACGCATGCTGGCGATCCATGCAGTGGGCTACTACCTGCTGAGGTGGGTGTGTGCCATTGTTATCCTCAACATTCCTCCACAGGCTCTGAATTCAAGACAAAGCAAGGCGACTATGTGTCCTTTGATAGCACATTAGCAGCACATCAACCGCAAACCCATGTATAATCGGTGCAACTGCATTCCCAGTGACCTGCAATGCTACCACCCAGAGATGGGCGATCAACACACTGTCAATTCGCACTGTTGGTCACATGCCGTCTGTGCAGGGGCTTGAACAACCCGCGCTTGCTGTACTCGGCAGAGACCTTCCACCTGCAGAACAGGCCGCTGCCGATCGCACACGACATGTGGGCGCCTCCCCTTGGGGCGTTTGGCGGAGGTGGCGGCGTCAACAGCAGCTTTGCCAGCAGCCGCGACAGCTTCCGCCAGAACTGGCGCTCCTGGGTCCACCACACGCGCACCGGCTCCAGCTGGCTGGCCAAGCGGCTCAGCCCGCGCAACAGCACCAGCCCCACCAGCGGCGCAGACATGTTTGCAGGCCTCGTGTCCGCAGGGAAGAGCACCGGAAGGTCGCAGTCCCCCACGGCAGCAGCATCGGGCGGCAGCGGGCTCTTCAGCCATGCAGCGACGGGTGGCGGGGGCTTCTTGGAGGGACCCACAGGGGCGGTGCGCAGCAGGTCAAGCCTGTCCGTCAGCACCCCGCCTGCTGCGGGTAGCCACAACAACAGCTTTGCACGGGGGCCGCGCGGCGCTGTCAGTGAGGCAGGCAGGTTGGCTGGCCTGGGTCCTGCAGCTGCAGGTGGCGGCGATGCGGGCAGCAGCCCAGGGGGGACGTCACGGGTCAACAGCTACGGCAGGTCCAGCAGCCCGCCGCAGTTCCTGCGCAGCTCACACAGTGAGACGGCCACTGCAGGCATGCGTGGCAACCGTGGGGGCTTTGCGGCCGCGCTGGCTGCGGGGGCGGCTGGTCCCATCCTGATCGACGCAGCGGGGCAGTCTGAGGATGAGTCGTCAGGGACACCTGCAGCAGCAGCACAGCCGAGCTACAGAGCAGGCCACGCCCCTTGGCTGCTCAACAGTGCTGGGGGCGTGGGGTCTGCTGTTGCTGGTCAGGGCCTGCTGGGTGCAGCAGCTGCCCCCGGCTGTGGCGACAGCGGCAGCAGCAGCCCCGTGTGTGTGCCAGCCGGGGACCCTCAAGGGCATGGCGGGCCTGTTGTTGCTGCTGCTGCTGGGGGTGTGTCTGGGCAGGAGCAGGGCCCTGGTCTAATGGACCCATACTTAGGCCATGTGGACCTGCCCCCGATCCATACGGCTGTGGCTTTAGGTGAAGGTAGTGCCTGAAGGCTCGCACACTACTGAATGCTTGCAGCCCCTGTGTTGCATGTGTGGCGCAACGGGCCTAGTGTGAAGTTGTGCAGCATTCGGTCTGCAAAGCGCTGCACAGCCACTCTCAAGTTAGCGCACCAGCATTTGGGCGAGACATGCAGGGCATTGAAACCCTCCTGTGCAGTGCCTGGCTGTTCACGCTCAGTCTCATGTTGACACTCCACACACCTGCTGCCAACCTGTGGTTCCCCTGTGCAGAGGCCCTGTGGATGGGCAACCCTGGGGAAGCCAGTGGGGGCTCCAGGGCTTGCTCTGAGAGCCCATTTTCAGTGCTGCAAACCAGCTCACCAGGCAGCAGCCCTCCAGCAGCCCTCCCTGTTGCCCGGTCCAACAGCGGTGCTGCCAAGCCCAGCCAGCAGCAGCCCCACCAGCAGCTGCAGCAGCAGCAGCGCCGCCGCTCGCAGCAGATGCTGGAGCGCAGCAGCGCCGGCGGCATGTGCTCCTCGCCCTCGTGCCCAGCGGTTGTGCTGCTGAGCGTGTCGCCGGGAGCTGCCTGCTTGCAGCCGTGGGAGCAGCAGGCGGAGTCGTGGCATGAGCGGCAGTACGAGCAGCGGTGGCAGCAGGGCGGGCTTGGCAGTGAAAACGGCGGGATGGTGTGCACCACGCCCTGCAGCCTGTCGACGACGATGACGTCGTGCATGGATGTGGACGAGATGTCCGCCATGAGTGCTCAGGCGCAGCAGCAGCAGCAAGCGGTGGTAAGCATGATGTTGCGCTGCCTCCCTCTCCGCTGACATCCTTCAAAAGCTCCCCAGCCCCTTGTGTGCAGTTTGTAGGTTATGATTGCACATATCAGCGACCATGATAGCCAGACAGCTGCAGAGCAACTGAGGTGCAGCCAGGCGGCAGTAGCAGTGCTGCCTGAACATTGGGTCCAGCCCTGAGCCCTTGAACCCACCCCGTTGATTTGGATTTTGGGCCTTGTCCTTTAGCTGTAAGTGCTTGACCCTTCACCCTTTTGACCTCAAACCCTTTTGACCCTTAACCCTTGTGACCCTAAACCCTTGTGGCCCTGGACCCTTGTTTTGCAGGCCAACATGGAGAAGCTGCTCACTGGCAAGGCTGACAGTGAGGCCTCCGCCAGCCTCTCTGGTGCAGCAGCAGGCTTCAAGAGCATGCTGACTGGCAGGGTCAACATGCGGCGCCCCCGGCTGTCTGGTGAGTGCATCAAGGCATCAGCGCATCCTCTCTCTCAGTCTGTGCAGAACAGCATTCTTGTTTGCATGCACTGCTGTGCCCCTCTCGCAGGTTGTCCCACCCAACTCTGCCTGACCAGATGCATCGAATGTTCACAAGCCCTGATGCTGACTGCTCGTTGCAATGATGGCAGTAATGGGGCACCCCAGGGTCTGTGTGTGGCATGGCAGGGGCACACGAGAGGCGTGTTGGTACAGCAGGACTGTCAGCCAAGCCCATGGGCAGTGTGACAGAAAGGTGTGCATGTACGTTGTGCGTGTCATGTGCCTGCAGGCTCATCTGGTGGCTTTGGCTTGCCCTCCTGGATGGACACATTCCGTCAGGTGCGTCCACCCGTGCCCTGTGCTGTCTGTGCACACTTCTTTTTGGCGGTGCATGCATGCATGCCTGGGCTGCATGAGTAGGTGTCATGTGCTCAAGAAGGGGGTTGGAATCCTTTGTTCACTCCAGTGCCGCATGAAGACGAAAAACAGGTGCAAGCTGTGCGGGGTGCCCTGCTGCATCAAACCATGTCAGACCTTTCTCCCTTGCTTCCAGCCTCATACCAGTGCTTGGGTGACAGACGTGCTCACATGTTGTGCCTCTGCCACGCCTGTGTTCGTGTCCTGCAGGCCATGCGGCGGCACAGCACAGGCAGCAGCTTCCCCCACACTGGCAGCACGCTGCATGCAACAATCCTGGGCCACACTGCGCCCGGGGACGTGTCAGAGGGCGGGGAAAGTGTGAGGCCAGAGGTGGAAGCCGTGCAGCAGCAGCATGGCATTATCCCGCACCTGACCAGTCCCAGCAGCAGC
>QAXK01009331.1:0-20498 GCA_004335735.1 Chlorella sp. KRBP | reverse complement strand
TGCAGCTGCACCTCAGCAGCAGCATGCAAGCAGCCCTGCTGTGCCAACCAAGCCAGCAGCTGCATGGGGTGCTGCAAAAGCACTCCCAGCCGTTGTGGCACAGACCCACTGCTGTTGTTGGCCAGTACGTTGGTCAAGCAAACAGAGGAAGCGCAAAGGAGCATACCCCACATCAGTGGTTGAACCCCGGGATGCTGCTTAGTCGGCAGCATCAACAATCTGGTCACCTGCGCACACAAGCACCTCACTGCTGACCGGTACAACCATGCCGCCACCAATCTCAAGCAACACAAAAGCAGCACAGGAGCATACCCCACATCAGTGGTTGAACCCCGCCGCGATGCTGCTCAGTCAGCAGCATCATACTGCTGATCATGTGCGCAAAACCATGTCGATCCCCACACCCTGTTGCCCTGTTAACACCCCGGGCAATGCACGAGCAGGCAGCTTGCAGCCACCCACACGCTCAGACGGCTGTGAGGAATCAACCAGGGCTGTACCGGTGGTGTCTCCGGCGTGTCGGCCTGCAGTCGTCGGACCTGCAGGCTCACACATATACATACGCGTATGTACAACAGCCCCAGGCCAACACACAGGCAACATGGCCGCCCGTGGGCAACCTAGTCACCTGCATGTGCACACACGCTTCATGCTGCGCGTGGTGCATTTGCCAACAGTCTGAGACCAAGGTGCCAACTGAATGCCTGGCCATCCCAGTGCACACTGCTTCATCCTGCAGGTGTGCACGCATGAGGACCCCCCACCCCCCGCATCAGCAGCACCACACACCCCCATCTCTCGTTGCGCACTCACAAGCATCAATCATTGGAGCTGCGCTGCACACGCCTACAATGGGGTATCCAGCTCGTTCAACAGGGTTGTGGCACAGGCCGCAATGCACCAACATGACCAGGCAGGACACAACAGCTGATGTGTCTGCTGCCACACAGCAGGACCGCAGCACAGTGCTTTGCAGCACATACCGCCGTGAGTCACAGTGTTGCCGTTGTCGAGACAGCATCGACAACACAGATAGCTTTGAACCAAGGGCCACACAGTGCAGAACAGAACAATCCCAGCATAGAACAGGACAGAACAAAGCAGTGCAGCGCAGCACAGAACAGCAGGATGCTGCATTGCCAGAGGGCACAAATGTTGGTGTCCAGAGGGGACAGCAGTCAGTCTTGTCTGGCTCAGTGCACACGTGTGGCCCTTTTTCCAGGGCTGGTGCTGAAGCCCTGCCAACAGACCGTTGAATAGTGAAGGTTGATATATGGCAGGAGGCGTGCTTTGCAGCACACCTGCCAGGCAAGCCACTGGGCTGATAGTCAACAAGAAATTGGAAGTGATACACGAGACACAGAGCGCAATGCGGCAGGATGCTGCTGGCTGCTGCATTGCCACAGGGGGCATTGCTGCCAGGAGACAACAGGTCAACAAAGGACCAGAAAGCAGCATCCCGGTCAACAGATGCAGCAGAAAGCAACCCAAGTGCCTCCTAAAGCAGTGAATAGATCCCAGGAGTTGTGACAACTCCTGGGATAGTATCCACAGCACAGCCAGAGGCCCTTGCTACAAGGCTTGGGTGCAGGGCCTGTCCCAGTGAGTAAACAGGTTTTCAGGCAGTCACTGTGCATAAAGGCACAACCAGCACAAGGCTGGGCTGACAGCACACCAAACAACTGCAGTGCTGCAAGTGCATGGGTCAGCAGCACTGAAAATTTGAAGCACAGGTAGATGGGCAGATTCGGCTGCCACGCGAGGTAATCAAACACTCAGAACCCTTGAAGCCAACCCACACCACTGGGCAGTGGGCATCAGCAGCAGCAGCAGCAGCACTGGCACACATCAAGAGCACCACAATGCACTGAAAGCAACAGCAGCATCAAGCCCTGCACACCCAGGCCCACAGCTGCCCACCTCAGCAGCTGCCACACAGCCCATCACTCGCCAATACGCCTGGAGGCCGCGCCTAGACAGCCGCAGCAGCAGCAGCCAGGGGTGCTGAGGGGATGCGGCTGGGGGTCACCTTGAGCAGGGTGGTGGTCTTGGTGGCAGCAGCATTGCGGGTCACCTTGGCAGCAGCAGCAGTGGGGGCGCGGGGGATCCTTGAGGGTGCGGGCCCAGCGGCGACCTCAGCAGCAGTGGTGGGTGTGGGTGTCTTGACACGTGTGCTGTGGGGCACGACACCCATGAAGACACAAGCGGGGGCCTTGGGGGCTGTGGGGGCCTTGGGGGACTGCTGCTGCTGCTTGCGTGTCACTGCAGCCTTGGTGGCCTTGAGGGCTGTGGGGGCTGTGGTGGTCTGCTGCTGCTTGCGGGCTGTGGGGGCCTTGGGGGCGTTGGGCGCCTTGGGGGCCTGCTGCTGCTTGCGGGCTGTGGCTGCCTTGGAGGCCTTGGGGGCCTTGGGAGCCTGCTGGGTGCCACGCTGGCCGATGGTGTTGCTGTTGGTGGGCACCGGCGCCACCACCTTGCCTGTGGCCCTGTTGCTGGCCTTGACAGCGGCCCTGTTGCTGACGCTGTTGCTGGCCTTGCTTGTGGCCTTGTTGCTGGCGCTGTTGCTGGTACTGGTGGCTTTGCTGTTGGGGACCGCCACCACTGGCTTGCTGCCGCTGTTGATCAGGGGCATGTCGGTGATGGTGTGGCTGGTGGCCCTGCCCCTGCTGAAGACCTTGGTGAGTGGGTTCTCCCAGCTCCTGATCAGGTCACTGTCCATACGCTTGTTCAGGGCACTGCTTGGCTTGATGCTGCTGGTGTGGTGGGGTGACAGGGGTGGCTGTGCCTTGGCTGGGCAGGCGCTGTACCTGGTGTTGATGCTGTTGTTGCTGTTGATGTCGATGTTGACCTGACGAGCCACCATCATCTTGGGGGGCTGTGCCTTGGGGGCCTGTGCTGCCAGCTGGTCACAGTCACGGGGCTTGGTCACTGCAGGCAGGGTCTTGCGGGTGGGGGTCTTGGGGTCCTGGGGGTGGTGGTGGTGGTTTGGGGGGGGGGGTGGTTGCCGAAGGGGGGAGGGGGTTACTGTCAGTCAGGTTACTGTCAGTCATTGTGCTCTCTACATACACCGCATCAACGCCTGTCGCTATCACACTGCTGCCGCTCTCAGTCTCAAATGCGCCATCAGTGAGCACATGTGCTGTGCAACTGTCATCCCTGCTGGTGCAAGCCAACAAACTTTGAGTCGGATGAGTCATCACTGACGAGTCACCGCTGACTCACCTCAACCACAATGTCAAACAGGGAGCTGCGGGCGCTGCTGGTGCAGCTGTAGAGGCTTCCCGCCTTCCCGCCAATCATCTTGTGTGTGGTGTCACAGCCCCCCTCACTGTCACTGGGGCTGGAGGACAGGCTGACCTGTGGTGGGTGGGTTTGGAGGGGGGGGGGGGTTGTATGACAGGCAGTTGTGACAATTTGGATTTATGTTCCTGATTTATGTGTCCTGCGGCTGTCCTGCTGCTGGCCTGCAGAGACCCCAAGGACATGCAGATACAGCGGGAGCTGCGGGCACTCAAGGCACTAATAAAGGAGGAGCAGGTGGCCTCTGGGAAGGTGTTCAAGGGTGCACTGGGCCCAGCACCTAAGCCCAAGCCCAACAACACCACCAGCAACGATACCACCAGCAGCACAGCGGCAGCCGCAAAAGCAGCAGCTGCAGAAGCGGAGGCAGAAGCGGAGGCAGAAGACGCTGATGAGCACCCACCAGCAGCCAAAGCAGCAGCACGCCAACCAGCAGCACGTCAACCACCACCAGCAGCAGCAGCAACAGCAGTGCAGGTAGACAGCAGAAATGGCTCAGTGCAGCTGTTGCTGGCTGCACTGGCGCTGTTTGTAGCTGTCCTTGCCTACTTGTTACTGGGCAGGTAGAGCTGCTCCAGGTCCAGCTGCATGATAACAGCACTTTCACAGCAGCATGTATTGGGTATTTTGGGTGTGCTTGCTTGCATCACGTGCATGCACAGTGTGGTGGCTCCTCAGCAGGAGTTGGGCAGATACTTTGCTGCAGGCTTGCAAGCCACAGCCACAGTTGTGGCTTCCATGTTCAGACCCCGACTATGTGCCACTCTGCTTTCAACATCCTGCAGAGTCGTTATGCAGGTCATTGTCGGCTGCACATTTGGTGTGTTTTGCGGCTGCTGTTGAGATGTCAACATGTGTGATGTAGGCATGCCACAGCAAGCGGCTTGCTGAGCATGCACTCGTCACCGTTCTAATTCCTGGTGTCACCCAGTTTGAGGTGCAACTGTGCCCCGAATGTTTCGCAATCCTGTAATGTCTCAGAGGCCTCAAGCAAGGCAACAGGTCACTGACTTGGTCATCGTACGTGATGTTTACAGGCAGCAATATGCACACTGGACCAGCAGCTGCTCTACGAGTGCTTGAGCCCCAACTTGTTGAACACATACGGCCATCCTGCATGATGCTGACGTGATCAGCTGGCAACAGTTACTGTACAGCAGTGGTGGCACCGCTCTGATCATAGCGCACACTCGAGACCCGAGACCTGAGACAGAGAATCACCACATAACCTACCACCAAGAGCCCAAGAGCAACGTACCTCACAAGCCACTTCTGCAGCAGCCCTCCACTTCACTCCGCCCACTTGCATTTACAGTGGGTCAGTATGAATCAACACCAGCGACACACAACTTGTCAACAAGTTATCCAGGTATCACACAACTCAACTGAGTTTGTATCAGCACCACCTGCAGCCGCTACTACCTGCCAAGCAGTGCCTTTGCATCACCAGCCCCCCACAGCTTGCCCCACGATCATTGCGGCTGCGGTAGCCGCCCCAACACACCAAGCATGCTGACGCCCCATCACCAGCCCCCCACAGCCAGCCCCCCTGTGGTGATGAGGGTGGTCCATATGGAGCGCCACAGCCTGGGCAGGAAGGGCAGGTTGTGCAGCGCCTCTGTCACGTTGATGATCTTCTCATCCTCTGCAGCGAAGTGATGATCACACAACAGCAACGGCAGCAGGAATGTCTTGTTGCTAACAAGACAGTGTCTTGCCCTCTGCTGACACACCCTGGTTGGGTGGCACAGCAGCTTTTGTCACAGGCCATGAATGTCGAAGGGCAAGTTCACATGCTGTTACAACCCACCCGGTGCATGATAGCATCGATGCCGCATTGCAACTATGCAACACCGCACGTAGCCCCGCCTGGGTCCTCCGCAGTACAGTCCACCCAGAGTGTTGCGGATAGTCTAGGGTCAATCTCACCTTGTGCCACGATGGTCCATGTGCCGTTGATCTTCACCACATCAGGCACCACCAGGCTGGCAAACGGCAGCCACCTGCGCGTCCAGCAGACCACCGTGGCTGTTGGCACAAGCATTGCCAGGGTGACAGACAGAGTCTGCATGCTGAAGTCAGTCACAGGCTGTAGTGCTGCAGTGCTCTGTCACTTGCACCACTGCCACTTTGGCCGCCCAATGGTGCTGTCGATTGCTGTACATTGCGGTGTTACAAGCGCTGCTAGTTGCTGGTCCAGCACCGGAAGGCCAGCTAATAATTCAGGTGAGCTGCTGTGCGAGCACAACACTGCACGCACGTGCTGCCAGCAACCCAGCATATTGTGCTCTTGAGCAGGCCTGCACTGACGAGGCCCTCCTCTCTACATCGAAGAGGCCCTCCCACAGGCAGTGTCTGTGGGCTGAGCTCTGTGATACGTACCTTGCTCGTGGGTGGAAGTGCAGCTCAGCATCCACATCAACCAGTGCCATCTGCAAACGTGCAGCGGCAGTGAGCAGGCAGTCACGCTGTGTAAGTTACGATTTCCGCATGACCGAACAAGGCTACACTTCCTCCCTAATGAGCCACACAAAACACAGGCTGGGACGACCACTGATGCTGGGTCCAGCTTGCCAAGGGGTGCCAAGGGGTGATCCCTCAGCATACCGTGTACAAGGTTGCAAACCCACCCACCTTTCCATTGATTATCTGCAGGGTGACTGTCTTGGGTTTGGCCTCCACCTTGTCAAAGGCAAAGGCAAGGGCATTTGACAGCACACGCATGCGGTCCGCACCCCGGCAGAAGAAGAAGGGCAGGTCAAAGACACAGCTGGGACAGCACGGCAGCAGCAGCAGCAGCACCTGGCATGTCATGGCCCCAAAGATCGCTCAGAGCAGCTGACTCCATCATGATGCCGTTGTAACCCCTGTGATGCCAAAAAGCTTCTTTGAGGATGCATGAGGACACTTTCCTGCTTGGTACAGCTTCATGAAAGCTTGATCAAAGCACTGCTGGTGCTCAATATTCTCCGATGCAGCATCCAAACTTTGCATTCCAAAGCAGCCCCTTACTTGAACTGGAAGCGGTCATACACCTGGGCACAGCCAATGCCACACCAGCACAACAGCAGCACAACAGCAGCACAACAGCAGCACAACAGCAGCACAACAGCAGCACAACAGCAGCAAATACTGTCAGTGATTGCCTCAGGCAGTGCCTGTGCAGTGTTCTGCAGAGGCTAGCTCAGCAGTGCAACACATTGGCCAAAGCCTGGCAATGACCCTTGCATTCCTACAGTGTCAACGGCCACCAGGCAGCACAAACCCTCTTGCACCAGTCACTTGACAGCATTTCAGGCCTTGCACTGACATCTGCTAGCAGCCACTGTGAGGCAGTCAATAGTGGTTGTACCACACACACAGGACCAGTGCATATTGCACCAGGGCTATTGCTGTTGTCACCTTGCTGAGCTCGTCGGGGCCGCATGCTGTGTAGATGCCAAACATGGTGCTGATGAGGTGCTGCGGGGGGATACACGAACAACATCCTCACGTCAACGGGAGCTCAACCATGCCATCTCAGAAAGCAACAGCCGCTCACTCAGGCAGAACACTTGCAGTAAGCCTGCAGCTGCAAACTCAGTGGCTGTGGCCACCTGCCGTTGGCATCGGCAATGCTCGCAGGTGCGACAGGCTAGGGGCGCAAGCATGGTGCGAAAACCAGTGTTCCAGGTCATACGCCTACTGCCTACGACTGCGCATGCGTCCTGATGCCAGAGTCTGTGGGCATGGTTACATGCACCCCTACAGGACTGTACCGGTACCGCAAGCATATGTACCACACAAGAATCTAGTGGCATATGGTTGCCCTCACCTGTACTTCTGGTGCCACCTCGCTGAACTGCAGGCACAGTGAGCAGAGAACATAACGTCGATGCGGTCCATGGCTAGGTGAACGCACAAGTGCAATACTGTGACTGAGACTGCTTGCCAAGCTACAGAGCGATTCCCTCCCTGCTGGTCTTAAGAGCAGGTCGCACCCATGGGGCCAGTTTGCCTGCTCAACTGACCGACTGCCAAGCAGCAAATGAGCTTATGCCGTTGATTACTGATTTAACTAGTGTTTGACTAGTGTTACCTTGAGGAGCACGGGCTGTGTTGAATGTTGCTCGTTGATGGATCCCCCACAGGGCAGCAAGGGGTCTACTGCTCCACGCAAGGGCGTTACGTAATACGCCATGTCGGCACCCATGGCTGCGTTGTGATACCTACGGGTCGCCTGCAACAACTGTTCACTGCGCTGGTGTGGCGTGTAGGTCTCTGTATGATAGGCGACATTCGTATACGGTGGCCGTTTGACTGACGCGCAGTGATGTCAGACCTGCGCCTGGTTCCTGACCACTGGCCGTGCAAAACAAACAGCCAAACCCCTGTATTAGAAAACACACGCTCTAAAACATGCCGCGTGCTGTGCGTCGTGCAGCAACGGTGCGCACGCGTAGGCGTTGTAATGCCGACTGTTGCGCGCGCCTCAAAGAGACTGCCGGTACCGGCCCGCAAAGACAAACAGGCGTGCCCCCTGCCTCCAGCCTCAGCCACAATTCAACCCACCAACACACACCCTGCCGTGGTACACCTGTTACAAAGAGGAACACCATCGCACCCTTGCGCACATGGCTGAACCTGCAAGCAAGTCAGCTGCAGTCACCAAGACAGAAACCAGCACACCCTGCAGTGCTTGCAGGTTGTGCTGACACTGCGGATGTCGCCCTCATGCATGTCGGCTTCAGCTGTACCCAGGACCCACTGGAGCCCTATTGACGCCAACAACATTGTCATGGTAGCAACGACAATATCAGTACCAGTTAGCAGCCTGCGCTCCTGCACTGGCCCCCAGTGACTGGGAATACATGTCCTGCAGTCAAGAGACTGTTCATACATTGGCAGCTGCCCAGATCGGCAGTCCTGATCCATGCAATCATAGCAAGGTACCCGCTCTGGCAGCACAAGGGGGGGTGTGCCTGGTGATGTCTCACACAGGACCCATACAAACACAATGGTGCTCTTGATTATTGCCATGCCTGTTCTCAGTCAACCCTCCCAGGTCCTTCGAATCCCTCAATTCAATCTGCCTCAAGCTGCCACTGGCTGGCACTGCTGCTGCTTTGCCATAGCCTCCTCCACAATGTGGCGTGCCTGAGCAAAGGCCTGCTCTATGCTCATTGAGGTGGTGTCCAGCACGACTGCATCAGCAGCAGGCTTGAGTGGTGCAGTGGCCCTGTTCATGTCCCTGTCGTCACGTGCCTTCATATCTGCCAACACAGCATCAAAGTTGACGCCCTCAGCCCCGGCACCCAGCCGAGACAGCAGCTCGTCGAGGCGCCGCTGCGCCCGCACTTCCACATCAGCCGTCACGTACAGCTTCACAGGGGCGTCTGGGCAGATGACTGTGCCGATGTCGCGCCCATCGAGCACACAGCCTGCATGATGGCACACATACAAAGCAATGTGGACAGCCAAATCGTGAGTACTAGAAGTAATGACATATGGTTGCCAGCCACACCAAGCCTGTCCAGCAAGCACTGTGCTGCACATACCACATTGCACAAGAAAAGGGCACGGTAGCTGCGAACCACCCTGCACCACTGAATGCTACAACAATTGCCGCACCATTGACCGTTTGCAATGCGCGTTGGTGCGTTGTGCACAACCCCTGCTAGCAGGGCCTGTCACAGGCCTGCGGGTGGGCCAGCTGTCACAGCCGGGTTGGCTTCCAGGTACCTTCACAGGTTCGGCTGCAATTTGGGACGCATTCCAGCCCTCAACAGGCAAGCTGCCGCGGTCGCAGTGACCCGGGCCCTCACCTCTTGTGCCAGCAGGCGGGTGTGCAGCAAAGCTGCGCTGCGCCTCCAGCAGCGCGACCCTAACTGCTGGCAGGGCAGAGACCTTGCTGGCGGCAACAGCTGCATCATCACCACGCAGCTGGGGGTTGCCGGCCAGGGCAGTAAGGTCCAGAGCAGCAGCCAGTGCTGCGACTGCCTGCTCATCTGCCAGGTCGATGCCCTTGGTGACTGCCTCCCAGCCCACGCCCCTGTACAGCAGGCCTGTGTCAAGGTGTGCCAGCTGCAGCTCTGCGGCAATGCGTTTAGCGATGGTGCCCTTGCCTGAGGCTGCGGGCCCGTCGACTGCTACGACAAAGGCTGCAAGACGCCATGCAGCATGTGTGACAGCAGGGGAGGTGAGTCAGAAAAGCGTAGAGGTGCAGTTGTGGTGTGCCTGCAGAAGGCCGTGCATCACATAAAGATATGCTTTGATGGGCTCGTTGACTGCAGCGTTATGTAGAGAAGGTAGCTTTTGGGGTTTGGACTGGCTGGGTTAATGCTGCAGGGGCAGTCACCAGGGCACACACCTGCTGCTGCTGCTGCTCCCATGCTGCTGCTGCTGCCGCTCCTGCTCAGATGTCGACGGACAGTTTGAGATCCAACAAAGGGTGATGTGGCACCGAACGCGCTTTCGGGACGACTGCTAGCGGCACGAGATGCTGCACGCTGCAGCAGCGGGAATGCCATGACACTAGCTGGCCTACAGACGCCGATCACGCACAAACCAGGTTGTACGGCAGCTTCACAAACCCCTCTGACGTCAGGGGTGGACTTGACAGGCTGACACGATTGATAGTCAAGATGCCACGGCAGTTGCTGACTGTTGTATGACCTACTCAATGAGAGCAGCCCTACTCCAGCACTGAGGCGTCAATTATGCTTCCCAAACAGTTGCAGTAGCCTGGTGATGGCAACACAATGCGCTCTGCAGTGATAGCAGCTGGCAACTTGTCACTGAGGACACCTGCAGCTGCAACCAGTATCCCCAGCAAATGCAGCACACTGCCTGCCTGCAGCAGGCGTCAAGCCATGAGATGCCCAGCACTGTATCTTGGCATAGACTTTGGGACCTCGGGTGCCAGAGCAACAGTCATTGACGGTAAGGCCCACACACCCTGCAACAACAAATGCAGCCGTTCCGATCAAACTGTTCTTTTGGTTCAATCTGGATCAGCCAGAGCCTTGTGTATGTTCTGCAGATGAGGGAAGGTCTGTGGCAGACTGCAAGCAGCTGTATGCAGCCAATGCATCGTCAGACTGGGCTACTGTGTGGGAAAGGTAACACACACTTGGACCCCTGTGTGGCATGCCGTGGTCACCATGTCATTGATTGGTGTCAACTAGAATTTGGCGGCGTGACCAGATCGACTAACATGGTCCCCATGATGCTATTCAAAGCAATACAGCGTCTCCTGGGCCCCTACCAGGCATGTAGAAATCAAGGCACAGTTCCAGGCACACACTTTGACAATATCCTCAGCTGGCGTGGTTACACTGCTGTGCATGCAGGGTTCTGTTTGACCTGATCGCTGCACTTCCAGCACCTGTGACCAGCCAAGTGCAGGCAGTTGCGTTTGATGGCACGTCGTCTACAGCCATGCTGGTGGATAGTGCCACAGGCAGGGTGTTGGCAGCACCCAAGCTGTATGATGAAGCACAGGCAGCTGAGGCTGTGCAGGCAGCTAAGGTGAGCCCCCTGCTGAGCACCACGTGCACTCAACCTCCAAAAGACCTTCACTGCATGTCCTTTGGATTTCCCTTGTCTTGTCAGCACATGCATGTGGTGTCTAGCATGTTCCCAGAGGGTTACGAATGTGCAGATGCAGTTGAAGTCAATATCCTGTTTGTTACAGGCAGCTGCTTGAATCACCACCGGCACTAAGCCACTGCCCCCTGCTGCAGGCCATCGTCCCTGCCTCACACACCGCCTCTGCAGCCACGTCCACCCTGTGCAAAGTGCTGACGTGGCACCTGGCCCACACCTGGCAGGATGCAGCAGCAGCAGGAGCCACACCACGGCTCATGCACCAGGCAGACTGGCTGGCTTACCTGCTACACGGTGCGTGCATCGTGTGGTATGCAACATCTAGCATAGGATTACAGTGGATACCACATACGCCGTCCACACACATGATTTGCCGGGAAGCTATTGCCTCTTGTAATAAACCAAAAAGCAAAGTTGTTTACCCAGGTGCCCCGGGCCACGTGGGCCACGTGGGCCACGTCCAGTGCAAAAGGAAGACGGCTATGCCATGTTGGTTCTGGGCAATGCGCAGAGGGTCACACAGGGCTTGAGGAGGGGGCAGGTATGAGTAGTCACTGAGGTGGTGTGTGAATACCTGGTTGTGTGTTACTCCTGCTGTATTGCAGGCCAGCCTGATGTGAGTGACTGGAACAATGCACTGAAGCTGGGCTTTGACCCTGAGACACAGGCCTACCCTGACTGGCTGTGCAACCAGGTAGGACCTCGGGAGGGATTCCTGACTGTGTGATCGATGTATGCGGACACTTCCTAGATCACCTTACCAGGCTTCAGAGCTGCTGCTGAGGACAGCGGCATCACCACCAGCTCCGTTGCTACCTGTGAGGCACAGCATATGGGGGGAAGTAGCACCAGTGTCCTGCACTTTTTCTGGTGCAGCACGTGTGTTGCCATGTCAAACACACGCCACTGTTTTGTGCGCGCTGCAGGAGTATGCCCAGCTGTTCCCCAGCCGTGTGTTTGCCCCCTCAGCTCCTGTAGCAGCCGTCACCGCAGCAGTGTCCAGCAAGACCGGCCTCCCAAGCAGCTGCCTTGTGTGTGCGGGCACAACAGACAGCATCGCCGCGTTTGTGGCAGCCGGGGTGAGTCAACCTGGCGAAGCGGTCACAAGCCTGGGGTCTACGATGGCTGTCAAGCTGCTGAGTGAGCAGCGAGTGGACGATGCTGCCTATGGGGTCTACAGCCACAGGCTAGGTGGGTTGATGTGAACCGCCCAGCACGCTGCTTGCTGCATACGCAGAATGCTCTGCTCGTCAGCTTGTGGCTGAGCTGTCATATCTTGCACTGCAATAAAGCTGTGCACCACTGGAAGCTGGCGCGTCACAGGATCACAACATGATATCCTGCAGGTGCTAACACAACAGTGCCCTATGTGTGCTGGGAAGAATAAAATGAAAGTAAAGCAAGCATACCCAGTCTGACGTGTGTGTCTGTCCTCACGCCACCCTTGGCAGGTGACCAGTGGCTTGTGGGGGGCGCCAGCAACACTGGTGGTGCCGTGCTGAAGCAGTTCTTCACCAACGACCAGCTGGCGCACCTGAGTGCACAGGTCCATGCAGACCAGCCGTCAGGACTCGACTACTACCCCCTCACCAAGCCAGGAGAGCGCTTCCCTGTGAACGACCCTCAGCTGCAGCCTCGCCTGGAGCCCAGGCCGGCTGACGATGCTGTGTTCCTGCAAGGTACGTCATTTCCGGTGGTCACTCCTTGCGGTCACTCGGTGTGGTCTTGGTTGATGCACGCTGAAGCTGCACTCTGTCCAGCAGCCCACGGGTGCCTCCAGGCCACACTTGGACTTGCACCGCACTGCATGTTGGACTGTTGAATGCCGCATTGAGGAAGGTGCAGAACAGTGGACGTGTGCATCAGCTCGGCTGTCATACACACCTCAGCGCCGTTGCAGGGCGTATGCTTGCATCCCAGCAGCCGCAACACACTGGCAGGCATGACCTCCGAGGCTCATCCGTCTGTGTGTGCAGGTCTGCTGGAGGGGATGTCACGCATTGAGGCTGACGCATATGCACTGCTGGACCAGCTGGGTGCCACCCCAGTCACGCGCGTGCTGACAGCGGGTGGTGGTGCAATGAACACCACATGGACGGCCATGCGGTCCGCTGCTCTGGGCGTTCCTGTTATGGCTGCTGCACATGGTGCGTGACAGATCACGGCTCGCAGCCATGGGTAGTGTTGAGATGCAGCCCCCTCCACCCTGTGTGCATGCAAGCTGTAGCAGCAGTCGAAATTGAAGCTGTGCCTGTTGGCTGTCAGTGATATCGTGCCAGCAAGTTGTACACCAAAGCAGGCTGTCTGCATGCATATGTAGCTGTTGCTACGTTTTGTAGCACGTACTTTCTCAAGCTACTGCTGTATGTGCGTCTGCTGGTGCAGGAGAGGCTTCATATGGAGCAGCCTTGTTGGCACGGTCTGGCTGGCAGCAATGGCAGCAGCAACAGCAGCAGGGACAGCAGCAGCTGCAGCAACAGGGGCAGATACAAAAACAGCAGAAGCCCCACCATGTAGGGTAGTTGAAAATGCTGTGGGCTGATGGTTGCACACAGTCAGCACCATAGCTACTTGCAATGTGGGAATGTTCTGCGGAACGCGTCACTGGAAACAGTCCTGAAATGACGAGTTTGGCTTGTGTGCAGCTGTGACTTGATAGCTGGGTGTTGATACCCTTTTGAAATGTGTGGTGTTTGCATAGCGTGTGTGAGGCAAGAACGATGGATGTCAGAGCCACCAATGTGGAAGCATGTGCAGTTGTGGGACAACACCCGTCAGACGACTCTGACACAGTGGGCTGCTTTCGTCAGCCAGCCCTGAATTATCCTTAGGGCTGTTACTCCAGGGTTCAATCAACAATGGACGTCTGCTCTTGCCTTGCACGAGGTGTGTGGTTCCGGCGGGAGTTTTGAACAGGAAGTGAGTCAGTCACACTTGTCCAACCGCAAGCCTTACGCTTTTGTGCCGTGACGAGAAGCAGTCACGGAAAGCGTGTCGGCGTCAACTGAAAGCTTCGATTTATACTTTATGAGTACCTGAAAAGATACGCTTTTGGTGTGAGTGCTTCAAGTCCCTTCCAACCCTTGCTGTGTGCAAGGCAGACACTATACGACACGCATTGACCTTTTGAAACGCTTCTAGACGCCTTGAGCACGTTGTCTTGCCTGGAAACCTCCTCGTTGATCTCCAGTGCGCAGAGGTGGTGTTCATCCCGCACTCCTGCAAGTCCAGCAGAGCTTGGGGAAACTTTCAGAGGCACTCAAACAGTTCTGAAGAACTCGAAGATCATTTACAAGCAGCTTCTTTGTTAGACACGCCATGCTACATCACAGGCCAGTTTCGACATCCCCCTTGCCATTTGCTGACTCTCCTTTGCTGGGTCCCAGCACCCAGGTAAGCTTTATAGGCCACCTTGCTGCATGTCGTTGCACAGACAGAACCGCAATCATTCTCATTTCTGCTCTGCTGGTCGCCTGCAGGATCGCAATGGGCTACCCCTCACCCCAAAGCAGATGCAGCAAGTTGGAGCGGCACTGTTAGCGCTGCTGTTGCTCTTCGCTGGTAAGTCAAAGGCATACGGCATGTATCATAGACAATTTGGGTCCAAACCAAGATGCTGCTGGTGTTTTCTGCCGTGCGGTTCGCCTCTTTGAAGGCTGTGTGTTGGTTGTGATGCAGGTACAAGCTACTTCAGCACTGCCAGCAGAGTGCGGCGGCGCAGCTTGTCGCAGTGTTCAGACCGCCTAGCAGCTGCTGGTCTGGAGCTCTCAGCTGGTAAGACACACTCAGGCTGGACTTGTAAAGCAACATCAACGCAGCAGACACACCTGCAGCTGGCTGTTGTGGGAATGAATGCTTGTGGTGGGGCCAGAGCAGTGCCTGCTGACCTTAAGGGCAGTTCGTGGATGTTGTCGACTCGCACCAACACACCCCACATCTGACGTAATGCATCACGAGCATTTGCAGCAGCACACTGGGATCTTGCACAGGCATCGCATGCTGCAACCACATGCCGCAGCAAGGCGGAGTCCCTTGTCTGGTTCAGGGATCGTTCCTACCCCCCTTGTGCTGCTGCCCCTGCCGTCTCGCCCTGCTGTCCCGTGTTCCCTGCTGCGCACCCTCTCAGCAGCATCACTGCGCCTGCCAGGGGCCTACCCAGACGACCCCAGTGCAGCTGTCATCTATGAACGGGCCCTTGACAGGCAGGCCCTGTATGGTGAGCTGAGCAGTGAGGTGGCCCGCAAGGGCATGTTGCTGGGGCACGAAATCCTGGGCGCAACGACACAGTCCCAGGTCTTTGACAAGGTCAGCAAGCCAGGATCCTGGAAGAAGGCCTATGTGAAGCCCATCCTGAGGCCCTTGGAGGTGCGCCCGGGGCACAGCAAGGGGGGGGGGTGTGCAGCACACACACAGAGTGTGCCTCGCTGCTGCTAGCTTAGTGGGCCTTCGGTGTACACAGCTGGTGGCTGCCACATGAACAAGAGTGATAACTCACACTATGACTGCAGCAAAATTATTGTGTGCCATGAGCTTGTCCTAGTGGCGCCACACGCCACGACCACAGGACTGACTTGTGTCTGTGTTGCTGCTGTGTCGCCTGCAGCACCCTGTGCGCTCCATTGTGCTGCCACTCCATGACAGCGACGCAGCTGTGCAGATCACCACTGCAGTCAAGAGGGCGCTGCACGAGCTCCTGTCAGAAGACAGTGTGTGGTGGCAGGACGAGCACCTGATGCATGCACCCCTCTTCCATGCCACTATTATGGAGGTGAGGCACTGGTCATGCACACAGGACACCCTACCTGCCAAGCAGAAACCAGCACTTGGGCCGTACCACCGGCGTTTGCACGTAGGAAGCACTGCAAGCCGCCCACTGCTTGTGATCATCACCGTGTGTTGTGCTCAGGCCTGCCTGGACTACCACTCATGGGCCACTGTGGCATTCAGCACGTCCTGTGTCATCTGCGCATTGCAGCCGGGTGCTGCATATGCCTTGTTATCCACTGTGTTCGCTGTTGTCATGCTCTGTTCCCATGATCTGTCGCTGTACGCTGTATATCATGACACACATGCTGCTCTGCACAGAGCCCTGCACCCAGCACCCTGGACCAATTACATGCCGAGGCCAATGCAGTAGCGACAGTGGGCTACAGCCACTGCCCTATCCATGCAGTGTTGGACAGGCTTGTGGTGACACACACAGGAACTATACTGGCCTTGTGGCAGGTGCGCACATGTGCTGGCCCCGGCACTGCCAGTAGTTTCAGCAGGAGCCAGTAGGAGCCAGTAGTTTCAGGTTCTGCTACTTGCATGGTACATGACAACCCTAGCCCTGTTGCAGACCTGCATTGGCGCAAATCATGATGTTGAAAGGGTTCCTGCCAGCAGTTGAGCAGCAGCATGTGTGTGTCCTGCCACAGATCAAGTGCTGTCACTGCAACATGTTGATGCTGCCCACTGGGCATCCTTCATTGCATCAGCCTTCCCTCACCAATGCTCGGCATTGAGGGTGTGTTGGCTCTTTCAGACTGTCTTTGAAAAGGAGGCGATTTGTTGCACACCGACAACAACCGCGTGTGTATTTGTCTATTTGTGCATGGGGTGGTGTTGCAGGTGCTGCCTGGGTCGACAGAGCCTGCTGTGCTGCGTGAGGCACTGCGGGCATCCCTGCCCCAAGCACCACCAGCAGACCAGCAGCCTGTGCAGTTCCCAGCCATGCTGCACACAACAGTGGGGCGGTTGCTAGCACCCCCCAGGCACCCAGATAGCCCTGGACACCCAGGCATGGTGCGTGCGGGCTGTTGTGGTCTTGCTTGACATCACATGCAGCCATGCTGTGTGGCAAGAACTCGCACCATTATCACTACAATATCATTATTACTTTATGTACATATACGTATGTTTGCTGTGCTGCTGCAGCTTGTGCGCCCACAATCAGGCAGCTGCTGTTGCTGGATAGATGCAACAGAGTTGTGAAACGGATGCAATGACAGCACCCTTTACACCGAGCTCTGTTCTGTGCTTGCATCGCAGGAGTGGGACATGGTTTGGCTGCAGAGCTCCTTGCTGGATGCCTTGGGTGACGTGTCTGATGAGCTGTGCGGGCTCACAACCACATTCAACGAGCTGTGGTATGTCCAGGAGAAGGAGCTGATGGCGCTGGCGCTCAATGGACACTACACCAAGCGCACGAGTCACCTCAAGTGCCATAGAAAGGCACCTGCAACAGCCACAGTTTGATAGCAATGGCCAGGGGTTGCTGATTGACCCCAGTTGATCCTCCTTTATCTGGGAGCTTGTTGTGTATAATGGCAGCAGTACCTGTGCTGCCTCGCGTGTGCTCCAAGTCAACGTATGAAAGCTTTCAGATGTACGGTTGTTTGAAGTTGTACAGAAATGGGGTTGCAGGAGGAGAGTGCTGACAGCTAAAGTGATCTGCAATGATCTGGCTGTGAGCATCTTTCAAGATCCCCTCCACGAGGAGTCGAGATCAGTTGACGTAAGGATACAAACTCAACTTTGTTTTGTCTTGTGAGTTTTGGTTGCCTGGAACGGCGCGTGCAAGCGTTTCAGCAGACGTGCACACGCAGACGTAACACATCTGCTGCTGGGTGCTTGAACTTCGGGCGTGCTCAAATTATGTTCAGTCAGACTTGCTGTTGTAGCTTGTAGCTCCAGCTCTGTGCCGGCCGCTGCCGCTGCACTGCCAAGTCTACGACAAGTTCTGCCTCGTGCAAAATGGCGTCCCAGGAGCTGATTGTATGCGAACGGCCTTGCACGGAGAAACCTCAATTCACCGTGGGAGACCTGCGCCGTGCCATCCCAAAGCACTGCTTCGCGAGGTCCCTGGTCAAGAGCTCCCAGTATCTGCTGGCTGACCTTGTTGCAGTGGCAGCCCTGGTGTATGCTTCCACCTTTATTGACAGGCTCCCAGTGCCTGTGGTGGCTCGTGCAGTGCTGTGGGCCGTCTACTGGTTCTTCCAGGGAGCTGTGTGCACAGGTATGCCAGCAGCACTGTCAACCAGCAGCGACAGCTGTACTGCAGTGCAGTTGCGGGTCCGGCCTGCAATTTTCCAGCTCAGACAGGCCTGCAGACTCACTGTCACTCTACCAAACATTATTGAAGGTTTTATTTGCTCAAACGAGGCATGGTTTGTGCCTGCACAGGTGTGTGGGTGATAGCTCATGAGTGTGGGCACCAGGCCTTCAGCAACTCTCAGCTCATCAACGACACAGTGGGCTTCATCCTGCACTCCTGCCTCCTGGTCCCCTACTTCAGCTGGTGAGTCTGCATAGCACACCTAGGCAGGCAGTGACCGATTGCTCAGCAACAGGTGCTGCCACAGGGACCTGTGGCTGCAACAGAGCTAGTGGCAACAATGTGCAGAGTGACTTGGATGTGAGGCATCTCAGTCGGGGCCATGTATGCTGGGAAGGCAGCACCATTGCACTACACCCCCAATCAACCGGCAGCATTGAGTTGTCACACCTGAGGGATGCATGTGGTGTGAATTATGGGCACGATGCACACAACTTGCCATGCACGGCCTATATGGAAAGCAAATGCAGACAACATGCCATGCGATGCCTGTGTGGTATCAGATGCAAACTACGTGCATACCGCTGCCTGTGTTGTGGTGCTGTGCAGGAAGCACTCCCACAGGCGGCACCACAGCAACACAGGCAATGTTGCCAAGGATGAGGTGCGTACGTCTGGCCAGCTACTGACCTGCGCACCCTCATGCTGGATCATGCCGGTCTTGCAAGTATTTTCGTGGTTATGCATTTCAGGCCGCCCCTCCCCTTGCAGTGAATGCGCGTACCCTGTCTGCACCCACTGAGGACAGCTCGACACCGACTCGTTTGGCTAAAAATGCTGCACTCTGCTGTACCTACAATACCCTACCTACTGCATGCTGCTGTATGTTGCAGGTGTTTGTGCCCACCAAGGACAGCTCTGACATCAGCTCCCTGCTGAAGTACAACTGGTTCTGTGCCGGCTGGCTGGCGGTCCAGAGCCTGCTGGGCTGGCCCATGTACCTCTTCTTCAACGCCAGTGGCCGCGAGTACAGCAGGTTTGCCAACCACTTCGACCCATTCTCACCCATCTTCTCACGCCGTGAGCGCCCAGGGGTGAGTGACGCCTCTCTTGGAGGGGTGGAGTTTGGGCCTAATACGTGATATCCCCTGGGAGGTTACAATTTGCAATGTGAAGGGCCGTATGCTGGCCTGGGATCATGACATATTGCACTGGTGTGACTTGGTGTGGTGTTGTGTGATGAGGTCACACCACACCACACACTCGCTGCGCAACATGCACCAGCGCAAATGCGAATTGCGCTGCCCTGACCGCTGTGGCGGCTGTGAACCCACTGCTGCACAGATCGTCCTGAGCGACCTTGGCCTGCTGGCGGTTGGCTACGGCCTCTACACCCTGGCGCAGACATTCGGCTGGGTGTGGCTGGTGAAGACATACTTCATCCCATACTTTGTTGTGAACTTCTGGTGAGCCCCTTCCTTACATCGACTGCGCAATGTGTGGACACTCCTGCTGCATGCACAGACATCAAACTATATTGTGTACTGCCTGAAGTGGCCTGCCATGTCTGGCCATGTGCTGTCCTGCTGTGTGCTGTTGAAGTGGTGTGAGGGCGCCAGGATGGCACCAATGCTTAGCAAGCTGCAGTGGCCCGTGGTATGCTGCATGTCCACCTGTGCTGTGTCGTGTCCTGTGCAGGCTGGTGACCATCACTTTCCTGCAGCACACCCACCCCAACCTGCCCCACTATGAGGACGAGGAGTGGGAGTGGGTCAGGGGGGCACTGGCAACAGTGGACCGCAGGTGAGGCCAGGGGGCTCGTGAGTGAGCCACGGAGCCCACAGAGCTTTGCAGACACAGAGTTCCCAGTGTTGATGCTGCTGCAGACAGGCAGGCACCTGGAGCAGCAGATAGATCGACCACAGCAACGACATGCACCCGTCTAAAGCTTGTTGTGTAAAAGCAGTGGCAGGAAATGGCAACGCGCCATAAGTCATTGCTTTGCAGGTGCATGGCTCCAGACCATCTGGAGACAGGCTGTCTGCGTGTTGACGTGTGTGTTGACACGGGGAATGCGTGTTTCCGTGTCTGTCTGCCTGACTGTCTCTGTACTATCTTTGTGCTGTGTGCTGCTGCAGCTATGGCTTCCTGGACATCCTGTTCCACCACATTGCTGACACCCACGTGGCACACCACCTGTTCAGCCAGATGCCCCACTACCATGCACAGGTGGGCCCACACCGCACATTGCTAAGAAGTTACCACCATACCACAGTCTCTTTTCTGACGCCTCGTTCTGCATGCTGTATGTCCAGACGCGTGTGCTGACAGGTTGCTCCGCACCTACCTTCTGTACCCTTGCACCCTGTGTACGTACTGCCCTGCAGGAGGCCACGGAGGCCCTGAAGCCAATCCTGGGCGAGTACTACTGCAGTGACAAGCGCAACGTGCTGCAGGCCCTGTGGCACGAGATCAGCATCTGCCACTATGTGGAGCCTGAGAGGGACGGCTCTGGTGTGCTGTGGTTTGCCACACACACCAAGGACGACGTGGTGTCGGCCACTGCTGCTGCAGC
>QAXK01009326.1:0-19452 GCA_004335735.1 Chlorella sp. KRBP | reverse complement strand
GCAGCAGCAACCGCTGCAGCAGCAAAGTACACAGCTGCAGCAACAGCAGCTTTCATCCTCGCAGCGGCATCAGCAGGATGCCGAGCAGCTGCAGCAGCAACAGCAGCAGGTGCATGGTATGGCATACATCTCAGTAACAGGCAGAGGCAACGAGGGCAGCCCACGCTCACCCTCGCGGCTGCGCTATGTACGGAAGGACAGTGCCTCAGCTGCAGCTGCAGCTGCAGCGCCACAGCTGCCAGACTTTCTGCAAGTACAGGAGCTGCCTCCTGGCATTTTGCATGAGGTATGTCTGCTTAGCTTGATGCCTGCACAGTGTTTCAGGGCCAGGCCTTCAAGGATAAAAGTAACTTACTTTGGTGCAGGCCACAGTGTGGGGTGGAAGAACGCTAGCAGTTCCTGGGCTATGGCCTTTGAGTACCACTCACAGGCCATAGCTCAGGTACTGTTGGCGTACTTTCACTCCACACTGTGGCCTGCACCAGCAGGACAGCTGCTTGACTCAGTTGCCTGCCATCAGCACACACCGTGTTGAAGCAGTGTATGCACCATCAGCACAGGTGAGGACCTGTGGTATGAGCACTGATGTTGTGCCTGCACTCTATCATGTGTGCTTTGCACTTTCGCACTGGTATGGCATACCACTTGCAGCAACAGCAACCATGCATGGTTGCCTGTATCCTGCAGGACGAGGTTGAGATTGTGCACCAAGAGGGTGATGAGCAGCAGCGCCAGGCAGATGTGGAGGATAAGATCATCAGTCAGGTCGACCAGCTGGTGGAGTACTTCAACAGCTTGTTCCATGATGACCAGATCGACATCAGGTGCGCAACAGGATCTGCAGCAGAATTTGCAGCACGCCCGGGAGGCTGCTAGGGCCTCAAGGGATCTGTTCGTCAGGGCGGCCAGCAGACTGTTGAAGCAATGATTCAACCCCGTGTATGCAGTGTGCTGAAGTCAGAACATCAGACAGCATGCTGCGCAGCTCAAAGTACCTCTGGCTGGCAGCACATCAGCACACTGGTGTGCTCAGCTGCAGTGCTCGTGTGCTGCTTTGCCTTCCTGCCATCCTGCCATGCCACGGTGCCGTTCTGCATGCAGCACGCTCGAGCAAGCACTGGCAACCCGGGACATGGAGCTCAGCAGGAAGAACCTGCTGATCCAGCAGCTCATGGCAGCTCGGCAGCAGCAGCAGCTGCAACTGCATGTGCACCAGGACGACGGGTGAGCGCTTGGGTTGGCAGTAGGGGTGGACGAGACTGAGGCAGTAAAGCTTCCTTTTGGTGGGTTGTATGCCCTCCCTCTAGCTGTCCTTATCAACTCAACACAAACCTGGTTGGGCTGCGTGCAGGTTGTGGGCAGCCATCAAGCGTTCGTGGCAGCGCAGCCGCTGCTGCTGGCTGTTTGTGTTGTTCCTGCTGGTGGCACTGATCCTGATCATCGCCTTGCCGGCTGGCCTGGTGAAGCGGCCTGGGCCAGCCGCACCCGCGTTCCTATACACGCCCTACCAGCTGTCCTCCTCGAACGCCTCTCTTGACATGGCCCTGGCAGTGGACAAGGCGGCAGTGGTGCACTACGTGCTGCTGCCGCGAGATGCGGGTACTGGCTGGAATAAGATGAGCTCGGCTGATGTGCAGCTGGCGTCTCAGGGCATGGGCTGGAGTGCTTGGGAGGTAGGCGGCGACGCACTGTGGCACAGCAGAACAGCAGCACATGCCATGTATGGCTTAGTAGCAGCAGTCCCTCCGAGGCAGTGGACAGCTGGCTGCTTGCAGGTGCAGGTCCTGTCATGCCTGAAGTATTTGTTTCAAACAGATGTGTGCTGTTGTGTGCCCAGCAAGCAGCCTGGGCACCCAAAGGCATAGCCATCTAGCATGCGATTAGCAACCAGGATTTTTGAAACAAGCAGGCATGCTGTCAACCTTGAGTGCGATCTGACAGTCATGGCTGCTGCTGGTTTGCTTGCCTGCCGCAGACCGAGGTGCACGCATGCGGGATGCTGTACATCGGCACAGCAGCCATGAACAGCAGCTTCTCAGTTGCCAGCATCAGCTCCCCAGAGTGCCTGCAGCAGCAGAGCTCGGTGACAGGCAGCCACAGCTGCGCCCGCTGCCCGGTCATAGCCTCACAGACGGAGTATGACGTGTTGCTGGTAGCAGAGGCCTTAGGGGCCAGCTCGGCCCCTGTTCACACCACTGTGAGTGCAGCAGCTGCTTCTTAGGGGGCGAGGTAGATGGCAGTGGGGCGATACAACTGGCAATGCCATTGCTGTCTGCCACTCTGAGCGGCACCGAGGTGCCTAGGTCTGCACTGGTTACGACGTTTGCTGTTTACATCTGCACCACTGGGTCTAAGGAACGTCAACCAGGCTGGCAGTTCTTGTGATGCTTGCACATAACAAACCACGAGAAGCCAAACAACTCATGGTGTTTCTCGCATGGCGGCCTGCTCTGCAGGCGGCCACCTTGCCAGGCTATGCCAGCAGGGCACCCATGCTGAAGGACGGGGCAACCGTCAGGGCCAGCAGCACCGGCGTAGCTGAGTCAACCTTTGAGCTCACCTTCCAAATCAATGAGGCCGGCACGGTGCAGTTCCTGGTGGTGTACGCCAACATGTATGCCCGCTTCATGGACACCTACGTGGTGTTTGACAACACAGTGAGTGTACAGGGTGTTTAGAAGGCGCTCTGCAGTGGCCCTTAAGATCAGTGAGCTGGCTGCAGGGCTGTTTGATAGATGGTACCATCATCATGATGATGGCTGCCGGCCGTTGACACATGCTGCCATGTACGACACTGTCATGATGATTCCCTTGTAAATATGCATGCCATGCGTAGTGACTCGCCAGGCAGTGGACTGCGGGTGACTGGGAAGCTGAAGTGATACAGCAAGGCAACAGGTTGGCCACACAGCTGTGATACGTGTGGTGCCGATGACCGAGCCAGCCGTGCGAGTTTGCGGGTGCTCCAATCTATGACGGTGATGTCATCACAGACTGCACTGGTGTCGCTGCTGTTGGCTTGTTTTTGCAGGTCATAGAGCCGAGCAACCTCCTGGACAATGCCATCACAGACTTCCAGAATGGCGTGGTGGCTCGCGGGCAGATCACAGTGGACCAGCCGGGTGTTGAGCACACCTGCATCATTGGCGGTGGCTCCAGCACCGGCACCACGTGCAGCTGCACACCCGCAGCAACCTGCGTTCAGGAGGCCACCTGCTTTGGTGCGCTGTGTGACTACAGTAAGGTGTCCCTCGCCCCCAGCACAGTGTACAAGGTAGGTGCCAGCAGCCGGGTGCCAAGCAGTGGGTACACTTAGGTCTGGCCTGTGTGTACGAGCAGCAGCAACTGTGCCAGCTGTGAGGGCAAGCCCAAGGTCATGACCTGTTTTGCAGGTCATTTCAACAATGAGCTGCTGAAAGTTGTAGTTCGGGTACAGCTCTGAATTCGCTAAGCCTGTCTGCAACTGCCTGCTTTGTGATCTGCGTCCACAGGTGGTGCTGGTTCCTGTGAGCCTGGACGGGCAAGACCGGGGCACTGCAGCCCTCCTGCCGTCCTTCAGCACAGGGGACCCACTAACACCTCCCAGGCTGTCAGAAGGCCTCGGCATCAACCCTGTGGTGGGCCCAGACAGGTTCAGCGTGTTCAACATCTCGCAGGACAAGCCTGGTTTTGCTTACGTGCTCGTGACAAGGCCACAGAACCAAATCAATCCCCAGGTGCGCACCTTTGGCCCCCGTGGCTCAGAGCAGCAAGCATGTGGAATAGCCGTGTAATGCGCAAGCTGCTTTGTAGACCGCAAGCATAGCGTGGATGCCAGTGGATCATCATGATCATGGCACAAGGCTTCAGCTGGTTGCTGGTCCCTTACATGACCCAGTCCATTGCTAATCCTGTGCACCACGTCGCATGCTGGGTTATGCAGGTGCTTGCTGGTACAGCCACACCCTTCACTCACATCCCAGGGGCTAGCAGATCCCGCGGCATGCGCCACCTGACAGCAGTGTCAGGCACCTCCCTGCTAGTGCTGCCGCCCGAGTCAGGCGCCTCAAGCAGCGGGGACGCGTTCCTGCCGCCCTGCAAGACGGCCCTGCCGTGTGACGCGTACGTGGGGACTGCCAGGGAGTACGTTGCCTCGGCGGCAGATACGGTGGTGTTCCAGCGCTGTGTGCCGATCGCCAAGATCACAGAAGCGACGAGTGCACTGGTGACATCCCTGTCGAACAACACCCTGTACAAGGTCACCATCATCCCAACCGACCTCAACAAGTAAGCTTCGGGTTACTCTGCACTGCGGCGTCATGCCAAGATGCCGCCAGGTCGCCGACTGCTGCAGCCTGTCACTTTTTCACTGGATGTCCCTACTATACCACAAAGCATGCCAGGGAAGTTCTGGGACCAGCACACCCATGCTGCCGGGCGTGCATACTAAAACAAATTGCAAGTGAAGCTTCTGTGGGCACCAGTACCTCGAATGGTGACAAACCATCATGCTTGGATGTGCTTGTTTTTGGCCATGCAGCAACCAGGACGCTTGGGCGGCCCTGATTCGCACCCAGGACCTGACACCCCCAGTGCTGACCATCACAGATACCCCCCCGCCAGACTTTGACAGCTTCTACGTCATCGGCCACCTGGACGAGGCTGGCACAGTGTTTGCAACGCTGATACTGAGCAGCGAAGCAGGCACAGTCACGGCAGCAGCCACCTGTCCACCCACCTTCCAGGTGAGCAGCAGCGTCAGCTGCCAACATGTTCAAGTTGTGCTGTCTGGCTGCTGTATGTGTGTAAGCTGGTGCGCAAGTTGCGTTCAACTGAGTCAGAGCCTCCTGTTTGGGCCCCAGGGCCTGCATGCAACACTGGTACATGGCATGGTGCTGAACATATACTCTCTCTCCTTGTGTCTTCCAAGGGATGAATGGATTCGTGTGCTCTGCTGCTTGTATGTGCCTGCGTTATAATGTGCAGGGCTCTGTGGTGGGCCACAATAGCTATCAGGTCTCCGCGGGCCGTGTAGACTTCAACAGCAGCTGGACGGGGCTGACAGCCAACACTGATTACCTGCTGAAGCTGATCGCTGTCGACACAGTCGGCAACTGCCAGCCATCCTTCACCGACCTGCCAGTCCACACCTTGGACAACATCCCACCCAACACCCTGGCCTTCGAGGTTGTGCAGGTCGGCGGCACAACAACAGGCTTGCAGATCACACTGGACGAGCCCAGCACAGTGTACTATGCTGTCATGCCAAGAGGCACTGTATGCTCGGACCCTGCAACCCTCTTTGCAGCTGCGGCAGTCAAGCCACCGGGGTCAGCCGCGGCAGGCAATGCATCCGTCCCTCTTGGCAACGTGCCAGCAGTGTTCAATGTGAGCGGCCTCAGCAGCGAGACGGACTACACTGCATGCGTGATTGCAGCAGATGTCACCAGGCTGCAGAACAAGCAGGCTGCTGCCTCGTCCAAGGACTTCAGGACACTGGATGTGACGCCACCTGTGGTCACAGTGACTGTTGTACCAGGGACAGACGGTAACTTCACATGTGACAGGTGTGTGTGCACGTCTGCCATTCCAGTGGTCAAACATGTGCTACTTGTGTGTCACAACACCGGCTTCTGCGTGTGTATCATACATGATGGGCTGGCCAGCAGAACACACCACAGAACACCACACGCCCAGCATGGCACGCCAGACAACAAATTTCAACACAATGTTATGCTGTGAGCTGATGTGTCTGTGACATGCATGCAAGCTGGCTCAGCGAACATTCGCTGTATCTGCAGCTTACCCTGGAGTGTTTTTTGCCGCTGCTGTGCACTGCAGGACGAGCTTCCTGTGCTCAATCTCCCTCACCACAAAGCTCAACGAGCCTGGCAGTGTGGCGTGGGCGCTGCCTCTGTCCTCCAACGCAAGTGTGGGGGCCCTGCCAAGCCCAGTACAGCTTCTGGACGCCTCTGATGGCAGTGAGTTCTTCGTGCCAGGGACCACCCCAGCCGGCAGCATGCAGATGCCCACACCCACAGCGCTTGAGAACGCAACCGTCACTGGCCTGGCGAGTGAGACACACTACACGCTGGCAATGTCAGCCAAGGATGCTGCGCCGCTGGTGAACTACATCCCCTCGCTGGTGCTGCTCAACCTGACCGCGCCTGATGTCCGGCCGCCGGTGTTCACAGGCAAGTGATGTGCACGGGCTGTCACATGCTGTGAGGGCAGTGCAGCAATATGTATTTGTGATTGGCATGCCATGCCTGGCCTGCTGTGTCACCAGATGCGCAACCAGTTCTGCTCGGGGAATTGCAGCAGATAGACTGACTCTCAGATGCAGGGCTTGTGTGGCTCACTCCTGATTTCAGGAGTCTGACGGGTAAGGGCTCAAGCTGCTTAGATGCACACTGTGTTTGTGCCACAAGTATCACTGGCAACACTGCGGGCTCCAGGATGGGTTGCATGTCACATGTGCACAACTATGTGGGAGCAGGAGAACCCGCTGCACGCCCCATCGCATTGCCAATCAGGCTTTCAGGCTGAAACCCTGGCCCCTTGCATCTTCTCTGCCTCCCTTGCATGCAGACGTGCATCTGGAGGGCACTGCTGACACGACTGTGACTGTGAACGTCACGCTGGACGAGGACAGCACGGTCTACGTTGTGGTCGTGCCCTATCCCTCTGCAAAACCCACGACTCGGCAGGTCAGCCTGAGTACTGTGTCACTGACCGCTTTTTACACCTGCACATGCCTTGTACATTTTACTTGGGGCAGCAAGGCCGTCCCAAGCTCGAGGCGGAAGCACCTCACTCTTGCCTGTGTTGAACAAATAGTGGCATCATACGGCATGTCATTCAGTGCTGTCTATTATAGACGTGCACACCTTCAGCAGTGGTTGTGGTTGGACACTGACTGGTGGCGCCGTCAATGTAAAGCCAGGATTCAACCTTGTGCTCTGGCCGCTGTTTCGTTGTGTCGACAACCTGATGACACCCGTCTGTACGGCTGCAGGTGTCTGGTGAACTGGCAGCGAACAATGCCCAACCGGTGGCAGCCGGACACATGTCAGCCGCGGCCAACACATCACTGCTGATACAAGCCAATGGGCTGTCACCAGGCAGCTGGTACGACATCTACTTGGTCGCCGCTGATGACCCCGCAGGCAATCTGCAGACCAAGGTCACCAACATTACGTAAGCAGGGTTCCTTGGTAGCACTGGATCCAGCACCTCCGGTGGTGGTACCGTGTGTGGGAGGAGGGTACAACTCAGTGAGCAGACCCACTCTATGACACCTGCCATGAAGTGCAACACTGTTGTGATGATCGGGCGCCCCAGTGCAGGATCCAGGACCCCAGTGGGTCATGTTGCACCTGGTTGTCAGGTCGCCACGTGTCTTGAATGCTGTTTGGTGCTGTCATTTGCTGCTATGCAGACGGGTGCGCACGACAGACAGTGTGCCGCCAGTCATCACAGACCTGACAGCCACCTTCATGCCGCCCATGAGCCTGACACTGACCTACACGGTCAGCAAGGCAGGCAGTCTGCTGCTCGCCCCAGGCAGGGCAGGCCAGCCTGCACCTACAGCAGCACAGGACGTGCTGACAGCTGTCGCGACGCGCTCTACTGCGGACGCAAACTTCACTGCGACGGTCACGGTGGCTGCTGCGGCAGTGACGTCCAGCCAGGTGCTGTGTGTTGCTGACGGTGATCAGATGGTGGTGTATGCAGTGGCCAGGGACACAGAGGGCCAGTGGCCTGGCCGCCAGGACAATACAAGCCCACTCAAAAGGTACGACAGTCATCACAAAGCCCAGTGGCAGTGGGAGCCTCAGTGATCATCACATCATGGCATGACTCAGTCAGCTGGGGTGGAGGTGTAGGGTGGAGGCTCAGTATCGTAGTCCATCAGTTAACTTACGCTGGCCGATATGCCAGGCTGGCTTGCAGCTCATTGGGAAAGGCTGCATGAAGCGGGCTGTCACTCCTGTGACGTTGGCTGGTGTTCTCCCTGCTTGCCTCTGCAGTGCTGTTGTCACTTTGCAGCCCGCCAGCACAGACGCCACATGCCCGTCCCTGGCATACCTGCAGCCCAGGCTCACATTCAGCACAGGCGCAGCACCACCCGGGCTCTCAGTCCCTGGCCTGCTGCTGGGTGCCAGTACTGTCAACACCTCGACAGCCGGTGCCGTCCTGATGCAGCAGAATGCCGTGGCTATGTTGGACTCGTCGGTGCCTGCACAGAGCTACAACCTGGCTGGTTATGTGGGCGCCACAAGCACTGCATCTGGCGCCATACGGCTCCCAGGCACCATGCCAGTCAGCATCCAGGCGTAAGTGGAACACAAACACCCCAAGCCGCATGCAACCAGCTGCAGCCTGCCAGACCCAGCATGTCATATGACGATACCCTACTTCCGCACATGCTCAGCAAGCCTACTGGAGGCGTATTGGTGACAGCTGTACGTCCATCATGGCAGCTCTCAAGTTCTCACCAAATGCTGTCGCCAATTGCCATCACAGGCTGCCACCCGCCCAGATCAGCATCATAGCCCGCAGCACACAGCTTGTCCCTGACGCCAACGGCAACGAGGGCTCCACGCTGCACCTGAGCTACCAGCTGCAGGACAGTGCAGATAGGACGCAGGTCAGCGCGCTTGGCCTGCTCATACGGCCCAGGTTGGGCTATGATGCTGGCGCAACGCCGCCAACTGGCACTCTGGCTGCCAACAATGCCCTCCCCGATTGCGACATGAGCACCTTTGACGCGGCAAGCGGCATCGGAGACTGCAGCGTTGTGCTGGACCGCAAGCTCTTCCCGCAAACAGGCGTGCTACCAGCGACAGTAGCGGTCAAGGTCTTTGTAGGGTGAGCTGGCGGTCGTTTGGTATTTCATTCATTCATGTTACACCTGTGGCAGAAGCTTATACAAGCAACGCCTACCCAAGGGTAGGCTGATGTGATGGTATGGCAGGCTGGTGGCAGGTATGGCTGGTTGGTATGGCAGGCTGAGGTGATGCTTTGGTGGGCTCTTCGCTGCTGTCACAGCAACGGTTGCAAGCAGCTTGCCTGAATGTCAGCTCCCCAGCATCTATAACGACCCAACTGTGGGATGCTAAAGGCTATACATACCGTCCCTCTGAGACTGGTCACTGCATGTGGTGCTGCTGTGCAGGACCACACAAGCTGCAAGTGCCCAAGTGACTGGCCTTCAGCTGTTGGCAGCTCCGGCCATCCCAGCCTTCACGCCGACTTCTCAGCCGGGCTTGCTGGTGACGATGCCGTACCGGTCCGTGTTCTTTGGAGAGACGATCAAGGTCAGCCTGCAAGCTGTGAACCCTCTGATGCGAGGCATCACGGGCTTCACCCTGCCGCTGCGCTATGACACGACGCTCCTTGAGTTCCGCGAAGCGCGATCGTCGGCTTTGTGGCAGCAGGTCACGGTCGCGCCACCGCGCGCTGATGGAGGCAACTACTTCGTTGTCTCGCTGTCAGCTGGACGCAGCGGAACGCAACCCGACACTGCGTAAGTGTCCCTCGCGTTCGTTGCGGATGAGGAAGAGAGTTTTGATTCCATGCTGCTGCCTTGCATGTGCACGTGCGCCACTTGCTTTGCCAACCGTCTGCATAATCTTGTTGGTGACTGAGCCCGACACGCAATATCTGTCTACCATCGACTTCTTTGGCATGCAGGTACCGGGCAGACACCACTGGCATCTTGCTGGCGGAGGCGTACTTCACAGTCAAATCCACTCGCACAGGGCCATTGACGGCAGCGCTGGCGTTCGACGGAACTGGCCCGTCTTTGTGGCCCAGCTGGACTGGCCCTTACTACCAGTTCAACAACTTCAACGGCGCCAGCAACTCTGCAGGCTCGATCACTGTCAGCCCCGTCACCACCCTGGGCATGTGGGCTTGGGCGGAGAACTACGACCTGTTCAACACAGCAGCCCTCAATGGCCAGCAGGTGTCGACGTCACTGCGCGGTCTGCTGGTGAGGAGCTACGGAGGGTTGTCCAGTGCCACAGGCGACACGCTGAGTGGCTGCAGCATTGCTGCGTCAAGCCCGCGGGCAGCCTCCGTTGCCATCGACGCACTCAGGCGCGTGTGCGTGGTGAACGTCAATGCAGTCAACGCTGTTCCCGCTCAGCACCTGGGAGTGACGCTGTCCATCCCTGACAGTGTGTCTACGGAGCAGATGGCACAGGTGTGTGCAAGGCAGGTCACTGACAAGGGCCTGTACTGCCCATGTCGCACGACAGCAAGTGTCCCCATTGGCTTTGCCTCTTGAACCTGGGTCTGACCACACATGTATGTGGCATCAGGGAAGCTGACACCTTGTGCATCACACAGCCTTTTGAACGTCTACATGTCAGCATGCTGCCATGGTTGTGTCCACCCTGTGCAGGTCACCTTGGGTGTGTGGTACCCCTCCAACTTGACCCTGACAGCAGCAGACGACACACTCAACAGCGTCTTGCCCATCAATGCAGCCCCCAGCACACCATCATGTGCCTCCTACCAGTCTACAGCACTACGGCTCACGGCCACGTTCAGCAACGGAGCAGCAGGGCCTGCGAACGCTCTGGTGGATGCGGATGTCACCAGCCTGGTGACCTTCAGCAGCAACGATACCAACGTTGCACAGGTGTTTGGCTCGATGGTGAAGGTACGCGAGCAACGCTGACTCCAGGCTAGGTGCATGCAACACAGTGGGCCTCTGTGCCTTCAGGGACAGGTGCCGCATCTTGAAAGGTTTTCAGTACGAGATACTCCTGCCTGTGGATCCTGTCGCCCCAGGGACAAGCGATTGCTGTGGTGTGTGAAAAACACATCGGTCATCTCCTTAATGAGCTTCACCTACTAGGTGACATTCGCCAAGCGTTGAGTGCAAAGCAATGCTGGTACTTGCTGCAGGGTGTAACGCCTGGGCCCGCCACCATCAGCACATCAGCCAGCAGCACCCTCAAGCTGCCCATAACAGTCAGCAGCGAGCCCGCCTGCCTGGTGCAGATTCACACAGCCGCCACAACGGGCGCAGGTGCACGAACCATCGTCAGCACACCCGGCAACAGCAGCAGCAGCCCTGCTGGTGTGGCGCTGCGGCCAGGGACACCCGCCAGCCTGGCATGGCAGGCCCGGCAGGACCTGACATGGGAGGACAGCAGCGCCTTGGTGCTGAGCTATGCGCGCTTCAGTGACGGCTCTGTTGTTGATGTGACAGACAAGACTGCAGTGACAGCAGCGGCACCGGGTGCTGGGGCCTTGCCGTTCACGCTGAGCACAGACAACACCACAGGCCTGCGGTGGCTGACAGTCAATGTCGAGGTGAGGAGCTACAACTTGAAGCATGCACACAGTTTGGAGACTGAATTTGACACCAACATGTCACATCTAGTGTGGAAGTTCCGCGACTTCCGTGACGTAAGGTTGGACAGCAACACACGCAGTGACAAGCAGTGTCCCAGAAACAGGCTGAGTCAGCCTGTTATCTTTCAACTGAAAGGATAAACCCTTGCCCCTGCCGTGCCATGTGCTGCAGGTTGGCACAACAGTGCCTTGCCAGCAGTACCTGCAGAGCTCCTGGTCAGTCTGCAGCAACTCTGTGGTGCTCGGCACCGGCCAGGGTTCAGTCGCGGTGAAGCTGCCTAAACCTTCTGGCGTGGCAAGCTTCACAGCAAACCCACGGAGCATCACCAGCAGCGAAGACGCGGCCCGGCTGAACCCAATGCTGGTGGCAACCAGCAGCCGGCTGTCGCTTGCAATTGCGTTTGATGACGGCATCATTAGGGACTTCAGCACTGACCGCAGGGTGGTATATGGCGTGGCTCAAGGGTCCATGTGTGAGGTGGTCAAAGGTGAGTAACTGGGTACGTAGTCGCTCGCAGTTCTGTTTGATGACGGCATTGTCAGGGACTTCAGCACAGACCGCAGGGTGGTGTATGGCGTGTCCCAAGGGTCCATGTGTGGGGTGGTCAAAGGTGGGCAACCAGTGTGCTTTGAAGCCTCAAGCATTGGTTGGGGTCAAGACTTTGGAGTATCACGGTGGTAGCCTTCGAGTTGTGCTCACAGTTGCATCATGCACTAGTTGTCGCACTGGTTGGGCGCTAAGAGTGACATGCAGGCTCGGCACTGGCTTCTCAATGCCTCCGCCCTTTTACATGTTTGGAACCCTCCCTTGCTGCCCTGCAGGTGCTGACGGGACCTGGCAGGTGCTGGCAGCAGCGGGTGGCAGCAGCCTCGCAGGCACCTGCAGCATCACTGCCACAGTCACCTTCCAGGGCGGCATCCTCCCACTCACAGCCACCACGTCAGTGGACCTGGTTTGGCTCATGCAGCTGGAAGTGTACGCTATGGGCCCTGAGCTGGATGCTGTGCCTGCTGCGCCGCCTGCGAGCGCCCTGGTGCAAGGGGACGAGCTGGTGCTGCTGCAGTGTGAAGCAAACAGATATGACCAGGTACTTGGATGGTGATGGATCCATGGAGTGCTCGAAGTGCAGTGCAATCATGATGAGTAGCGGCTACTGGACAGTGTGGGTGCACTCCGTGCACAGTCTGCCAGCCCAACCCGGCCCCTTCCACATCTCACCAGACGCACACAGTTCTGGATGCGGGCCACTGTGCTGCATCACTCCAAACGGGCAGCAAACAGTTGTGCATGCCATGAAAGTGAAAGGTGTGCAGCACTCGTGCGCAGCAAGGTCTGCCAGCATGGTATGCATGTGCACAGCCCAGCCTTCAGCAGCCCGTTAGACTGCTCGACGCTGTGTTGAAGAGAGGTCATCACGCACTCTATCACATTTTTTTGGGGACAAGGCATGTCCACCACATAAGACTGATTGCTGATCGTGTGTGTGCCTACCTCTGCCTCCTGTGCCCTGTCCCCAGCGCTCCCTGTGGACGTATGGAGTGCTCAGCAACTGCTCCGCCAGCAATGTGTGCCCTCGGGTGGACATCAACAGCAGGCAGTACACCTCACTCAACAGCTCAGCAGCTGATGTGGCCACTTTCACCACAGGAGGTAAGCTGCAGCAGGATAAGCGTGAGGGTCACTTGCGAGTCCAGAAAGCCCTGCATGAGTGGTGAACCATTCACTGAGTCAGTAACAACACTCTCAGTGGGCTCCGAAGCAAACTCAAAGCAAATTCGGAATCGCAGCTGCCATGATGCCAATGCTCTCAAGCTTCAAGTTTGAGCATGGTGCTCGAAGCTCCGGATCCAGTAGGGGCACTCCCTGCATGTCTCCAAAGGTCAGTGGTCCACCACTGACCATTACCGGCCGCTGCCACAAGCTGATGCTCCCAACCTCCTGCTCTGACGCCTGACATGACCTGCAGGCTACCCCCTGTTAGACAACATCCTGGCCCCCACAGCCGCCGGCAGCTCCAACATCAGCAGCAGCTTCGCAAGTGCACTCTCCCGCAGGTTTGCCCTCACAGTCAAGGACACCTACCAGCAAGCCTGGCCCGCTGCGGCGCCCCTGTCTGACACGTCAGCGCGTGTGGATGCCAACATGAGCAACGCGGCCATGCTGGTGACGTACCTGATGGTGCCGTCTGCGCAGCTGGATGTGCGGGCGAGCCCACCTGTCATGCCGGGCCTCAGCGAGGTGCAAGCAGGTGGGCTAGAGGGGTGCAACCTGACTGCAATGATGAGACGCCACCAGATAGGCACAGCCTGTGGTGGCGATGGCGTCACCGTGGCAAGTGATTTGATGACCACTGTGCAGTACACTTATCACAGGTCATTGTACTGCTGCAATGGCACTTAGAGCTTGAAACTCAGCTCTGTATGTGTGTGAAGAGCACATATTGCTGCACCTTCTTCCCTGCTGCTGCTGCTGCTGCTGCTATTGCTGTTCCTCACTGGCCACAGGTGTGAGCCTCGTGGCAGATCCCACGCGCGGCCCCAACTTCCTGACAGCCACCAGCACAGGCCTGACCCCTGGCACCAACTACACGGTGCTGGCAGCAGTGCGCCTCAGCAGCGGCGGCTCCAGCAGCACTACAGCAGCCTCACCCACAGTCATGGCCCTCACAGGCCTCCTGGTGCCCGACACTGCGCCCCCTTCGTTCACCAAGGCGACGGTGAAGGCAGTCACGCCGGGCAGCGACAGCGGCGGCAACGGCAGCAGCAGCGCAGCCGGGGCGACCACCTTCAGCATCCAGATGGACCTGGGTCTCAACGAAGACGGGCACGTGTACTACGCTGTGTATGGAGACCCTGCCTGCATCACAGGTGACCTTTGCTGAAGAGCCCTCATTTTTGTGGAACCGATACAGTGCCGGCCTCATTGCTGAGTGGTGTGTGGCGGCCACTGGCCTTGAAGGCAAGACGGCACAGCCCTCAGTATGCTAGCAGCACTCACTCTCTTGCCAAGCTTGCTCTATTGCACAGCTGACTGAGTCTGATGTGTAGGTTCCTCCTGACGAAATGTGTATTGCCGCAACTGTTTGCATGGTCCAACAGCCGACCCAACACCGGCTCAGATTGTGTCAGGTGTCAACCTGGCAGACGTGGGCAAATGCAGCTGCAGCAGCAGGTTCTGCGCAGCGGCCGCGGCTGGGTGGGTGCCCATCAGCAGCGGCAACGGCAGTGCAGTGGTGACACTGAGGGCCAACCTGCCCCCCTTCCCCTTTGACAACCTGGGGGCTGATGCCACCTGCAGCGACTGTAAGTGGCGCGGCAGCCGTTTGCTTACCAAGTATGTGACTGACTGTCGTCAAAAAAACATTGCGTGTGTGAATGTGGGCCTTGCTAGCAGCAGCAATGCCAATGATGAAGTGCATGGTGGAGAATTGCAGATGCACTCACTGTCTTGTGTTGTCCCTGTACCAGCAGACACGCCGGCAGGATTCGCGTCCCTCAAGCATGCCGTGTACCTGGTGGCAGAGGACAAGCTGCCCACATACAAAGGCTGGACCAGTGCTTGCTCTGTGGCCCCGCCAGCAGGGCCCCCAGCTGCTACACCCTGCCCTACAATCAGTGTCAGCCCCTGCAGGAACACGGCCCCAGCCACTGAGTCCATCAACCAGCAGGCGCCTCCTTTTGTGGAGCTCAACCTGTACTCAGACACCGCAGCAGCGACTGCGCCCCTGGGGTCACCCGTCAAGGGTTTAGCCCAACTCGTGGACCCTGTGCTGCCCGACTTCGTGATGCCTGCGGTGGCCTCAACAGGCACGAGTGTGGTCTGGACCTTCCAGACAACGAAGCCCGGCCTCGTGATGTGGAGGCTGGTGGAACAGGTCACGCGCGTGATTGCCAGTGGCCTCGTCGCCGTCGGCGACGCGTCGCTCACGTACACCGTGCCGGTCAGCCGCAAGTGCAGCGGGCAGCAGCTGGTGCCGGGGACGGCCTACGCATTGTGGTACAACATGACGGATATTTATGGGACGGAGACCGATGTCAGCATACTCAAGATCACGCTCTGAGCGTGCCTGACTCTGTTGTTGCTGCTTGGTCTTTGTGCCAACTGACTTCCGTGCAGTTTCACCCTTGTATTGATGTACTGACTTTGGACACTGTCCTGGGCCTTCAAGGCTGTAATGGTTCAACCAAGTTCTCGACTGGGGTGTTTGTGACTTACGTGATGATGACTGGGTGTTTGTGATGCATGGGTCGCTGCCGGGGTATTTGTGATCTGCTGGGCAGGGACCGGGTGTCAACATCGCGCATGATATGCTCCTGTATACCTCCTGCCCAACACAAGCCCAGCTGTGTTTGTAGGCTGCATCAGCATTCATGTTTGTGGGAACCTCCGTGTGGCAGTACCTGACCATGCTGTAGCTGTCAAGGCAGCTGCCAGCCCACTGACGGGTGCATGGGGGTGTGCATTGTATGAGAGACTTGCTGTGCTGGGCATGGGCCTGGTTGCTGGTTCCCGGGCAAAGGTTATGTACAACAGGTGCATGGTTGTCGCAACCATGGCATGGTAAGGCCTGGCCTAGAACCTTCGCAATCAGAACCCGGTTCTGGGTCATGGATGTTGAGGCATGCGCCTTACGCCATGTTGATGCTTGCTCAGCAGTGACTTGTAGTGTGTGCTTGAAGTACAATTTGTGATGTCTGTGAAGCCAAACTTTGGCATCGACATGAATTTGATGACACACAGAAAGTGCTTTGTATCCTGAATGTAAGATGCTGCTGACAGTAGCCCCAACACACACTGTGGTACTTGCACAGCAACCTACGACAATCAACTGGACAAACAAACAAGCTGAGATCAGAAAATGAACTAAGAGAGTTCAGCCGAGGTCAAGATATCGTATCTGCATCGTGTGCCACAGTGCGGCTGCAGGTGTGGGGCCTGATGGTGACAAGTACTTGCAAAACTCTGCACAAGTCAGTCAGACATCCAGTTGGCAACTGCAACATTGAACCCGTGTCAATGGGATGTGTGTCACATTGACCCTTTAACTGAGTGCTGCTGTGCCCTGCTTCAACAGCTATCATGTTGCAACTGCCCTCTTGACACAGCTGCAGCTGCTGTGTAGCTCTGCAGCTTGGTGTTGAACATGATGAACGTCCCAAGCTGGCTGACAATGTCGCTAAGATGATAACTGTCTGGTCGTGGCTCATGCTGTTGCTGATGATGGTCAAGATGGCACATACTTCGTGTGTGCGCTTAGCCGCGGCACATTCCTGTTCAGATTACTACTAGCTGAATGTAGTACTGTGACGATTGGGCAGTAATAGGATAGGCTGCCAGTTCAAACAACTCAACGACACTCGCAGCCCCATCAGGCAACAGTAATCAGGCCTTGATGTAAGTAGTGGTGCCCTCTGTGTAGGTGGTGGGGCCAGAGGCGCTCTTGAGCAGGCCGCTGCTGCTGCCCGAAACTGTGAAGGCTTGGCAGGTGGGGTTGGCGCTGCAGGCAGCAGCTACCTGGGTTGGGTCGCCGCTCACATCGCAGTAGTAGACCCTTGTGCCCTGCATGCCATACACACACAACATGCCACTAAGTTGTGACAGTGCGAGACTCACACCGGAACGCGTGTTGGGCAATGCTGGGCCAGCAGTCACTACGGCCAGCAGTCACCCCCTGAGGGCAGCTTTGCCAACATCAAAATGCATAGACATCATACCATTGTGCGTGTTATCGTATGTGTCTACAGTGTCGAGGCCTGGCCCTTGGGCTTGAGATGGCGATGGTCAAGAGGGAAAACTCAGCCCTGCACTAAGTGAACAAGTCATGACCGTTGATCAATGCACATTGTACAGTTTGGCGTTGCAGTCCACATCCTTCCCAACGATGTCAGACCTGCGCTTGATGATGTAGTCGCCTGCAGCCAGTGGCAGGTAGGAGGCCAAGTAAAATGCAATGACATAGCAAAAACCGCCAGTACAGGTGATGTAACAGTAGCGAGTATGTTGAGCCACTTGTGAGCCCTGTGACAATAAGATATGATGTAGCTCTGCACTAACAGCTCTGCACTAGCAACGCGTCAACCTGAAGCCGGACACTGTGCCACTGGCAGCCACAACCAAGGTGCAAGTTTGGCGGGCGGTTGCTGGGCGCCCCCCACAAGTCGCGCAAGTACCGTACTGTTGGACCGGTACACTGTCAAGCAGTGTGCCACATCAGTGCCGCACACCAACTTTCATTACACTGTGGCACATTCGAGCCTATGCAAGCGGCCTGCTCGCCCCACCTTCGCAGGTGCTGCCGCCTCCAATCTTGCAGTAGTGGCTGAAGCCCTCTGTGTAGACCGTCTTGCCCTTACCAGCAGCCGCCTTCAGGTACCTGCAGGCGCAACAGTGGACATGACAGCAGTGTGCACAGCACCTGGTGACTGAGGTTGACAACTGTTCGCAAGCTAGTCACTGAGGGCCCCTCTGGCGGCACTCTGCTTGGCACAACCATCCGTGTTGTACTGCATAAGAAGGCAAGAGAGGCTGGCACACAACCAGTCACCAGCCTGCGGCACTGCCCTTGCCAGCTTGAAAATTCCAGTGGATCTGATAGGGTACCTTGACATCAAACATGTGCGCACCGTGCGCGTCACCCACCGCCAGCAGTGTGCGCGGCGTGAACATCGCTGGCGGTGGATCTCTCTCACAGAACTGGTTGCAGTTACTGCAGCGGCTGCTAGAAACATGAGCCAGCTGGCAGCTTGATTGCATCAGCTGAACACTGCGAGCAATATGGGACCGAGGGACTCACCCACAGTAGGTCCCTTCGACATCGAAGCCCTTGCAGCTGCAGAGGAGCAGCAACGCACACGGCAGGGAAGGGGCTGGTTGCATGTTTCGTGTGGCTGGGACCAAAAAGGAGGTGTGCAATTCCATGCCCTGAAGCGTGCGCGCAGCTGTAGGAAGGACGCTTCTGACGGGCGAGGGACATAATCACTGCTGTGCAAGTGTATGCTGGTCATAGCGGTGTCAGCACGTGTCTCGTCGTCGGGGAAGAGCGGGGACTTCGCACAAGACCTGCGCGCACTCACTCGGGGTTGTTGTCGCACTCGTCGGCCAGGGCATTCAGGCCATCACAGATCTTGCAAAAGGGCTGAAGGTTCCCCTTGTCATCCTTCTGACCACAGGGGAAGTCGTTTGCAGGGGTGCTGCGGCGCCCTAGAAACTTGTAGTCCGCGCCTGCAACCGACAGCAGGTGCAGTGCAGCATTCATCGAAGCAGTCGCACTTCATTTCCGGTTTTTCGCACTTGCATGCCATGTTCAAGCGTTTTTGGGCACTGATTTACCTGCCGCGTTAGCCAGAGCGAGCCATCCAACGAGGCAAATCACCAGCGCGACGTACTGCGCAGATGCCATTCAATTGCAGGGTTGTACGTCTGCACGCTTCCAATTCAAGAGAGGTTCAGACTGAAACACTGTAGCGAGGAAACCGAAGTTTGCTCATATACATGCTGTGTTTGGGCCGGCCTTCAGGCTGTATTCGCGAAGCTCGGGCACCTGCCGCCGCTGCTTCGCACCCGACCATGTCAGCCGTTGCTGCCGAGCCACTGGTACTGACAATTACCCACCGCTGCAGCCAAATCATATGACGAAATGGCCTATTTAGTTATTGTTGTACCGGGTCCTTAACGCCCCTGGGCCGCTGTGCTGCAACACAGCGGGATGAACTAGACCCACTGCACTGGGATGGTCCCGTGCACAACCAAAAGCAGCAACATCAACAGCAGCAGTGCCAGGGCTGCTTCAGTGGAGAGGTTCCGAGGGGCCCAAGACCATTGGGTCAGTCCACTGGACCTTTGAAAGACGTTTGAAAGACCAGGGACTGTACAACTTACACGTCATACAAGTGAGATGGCACCGTGCACCCGAACTCGAGCTCTGACTGATATGGCCTCAGCAGCCGACAGTGCCAAGACCAGGGGTTGTGCATGTCACACACAGCCTGAGTACCGTATCCATAAAGAGGCCCTGAAACAAAGCACATGCTATTGCGGCTTGGTGCCTCTTGTGTGCAGCATGGCCTAGCTGACGATCTCCTTGTACTCCCCAGACG
>QAXK01009322.1:0-14846 GCA_004335735.1 Chlorella sp. KRBP | reverse complement strand
CATCGCAATCGTCCTGCTGGAGTGTGTTTTCATTGCGCTGATCAGCCAGGTGCTGTCCATGGCAGACCTTTTCAACACCATGGTGATGTATGTGGTGGTGTGGGCTGCATGGAAGCTGTTCAAGGAGGCACCAGAAGGCATCCAGCACATCGCAAGGCTGGTCTCAGGCATCATTGTCTGCAATGCCTGCTACTACCTGCTGCAAAGCCTTGCATGGTTCAAGTCCGTCATCGCAATGTAGGCTGTGCACACTGATTTGGTGATGTGCAAGATGGCCGCAGAACCTGGAGAGCAATGGGGTTTTGGAATAAAGTGTGTGTAGTAGGCTGTCTTGTTCACTTTGGGCATGCCACCAGTGGTTGCCCTGTTGCCGGCTAGTCAGGGCAGGCTGCAGCCTTTGCTTGGCCCAGCTTTGAAACCACAGAGGCTTGCTCTGCACGGCGTGTGCCAGGCTGCATCTCCGCTAGCAGCTGCCGTGCCCCTTGTTAGCTTGTTCTGTCAGCAGTGACCATCGCGTGCTTGCTTGGTGCAGCCACTGCCGGTTGATCAATCGTAGCAGTGGTGGACTCGGTGTGTAGCCCATGCCGGGCATTTTACCTACATATGCCGCGTGCAAAATAAATGTGGTGATATGACTCCTTCTTCAAAGCCACTGGCCTCATCTTGTTACACCATGTAGGATTGCTGTAGGCTGTAGGATTGCCCTCAATGTCTGTGCGTGCTGTGTTGAGTGAGCCTCCCGGGGTGTTGAGTTAGGGTGTCGCCTGAGTATCTCGCATGTTGTGAATGTTTGAACTGGTGGTTGGGGGCAGTCAGGCGGATGCTGCTGCTATGTCAGCCAGCCACCCTCATTGTTGAGCCCAAAGTGTCACAAGAAGCTCTTCCGCAAGCACACACATCCTTTCACCAACCTCCAGGGCAGCCAGCTGCGGTAACATATGTGAAAAAGACAGCCAACAGGTAGTGAGCTGTTGGCACCAGTGCAACAAAGCCCTGCCAGACAACCGTTATGTAGGCTTGAAACCCAGACCAAGCTACCAAGTGTTCTGGTAAAATATGTTGCTTCATCATCTCTGAAAGAACTTTGAAAGAAAGGAATAAGACTCCGTGGTGGAGCAGCCCCACACACACCATCCTCATAGCTCCAGGTACATGCTCGTTTGGGTGTCACAGCAGCAGCTGCAGCACCCCTGCGGGTTCACGTATTGTATGATGCAGGAGCCAAAGCTGGCTCTAGCAGTGCACAATCTGGCTACTTCAAACAAAGCAATCATGTTGGCCAGGTGTGCCATGGTTGACAGCGGTCAAACCTAGAGTCCTAGAAGCCAAGGCGGCAGATTGGTGCCCCGCAAGATAAAGATAGGCGAACCCGCCTGGTGACCAGTGCTTGTTGCCAGCCCGGCTGGTTGCCATCATCGGGCCTGAAGGCACTCCAGCAGTACTACACAAATCACACTTGTGCATGCACGCATTTCTGAGCACTACCACACACTTGCTTGCAAGAGCCCTGCTGCCAACAGCAAAAGCACCATCAGCACAGTCCTTACACTAGGCAGCACAGACTGCTGCAACTGCCTACAGGCTTGAGCATAAGGCAGGGCTTACAGGTCCAAGCCGTACAAGCACAAACACCATCCCACCCCCTCAATGTGAGCTGCTGCAGATGCCCAACCGCTGGCAGTCATGTTACTGCCATCAGCACTGCAACAAGCAAAAAACGCAGCCCAGGTGCAGGACCTTGTGATAGGTAAGAATCACATGGGGCTAGAAGCAGGGTGAAACAGCAGGCTATCATTCAGAATCAGGGGCCATGGTGTGCCAGGCCTGAAAACAGTCACATCCATTAAATCTGCGCATGGAGATACCACGCTGTTTGCTGCTCGGCATCAGTCATGACAGGCAGCACGTGCCTATAGAAAGAATGACAGGCAACACGTGCCTACACTGTGTAGCAGCCACTGCACGGGCCAATCATCTCCACACGGTCCTTTCACAAGCTGCTTTAACTCCTGCATTCACCAGTGCCAGCTACGTGGCAACTAGGTGGGCACGAACACCAGCACCCACACACCAGGTGGCCAGGTGCAGGCAACAAAATATTCAAATACGCGGCCGCAGCCAGGTGCAGGTTCTGAAGTATCCCGACATACAGCCGCAGCCAGCCAGGCAGCTAGACGGCCTGAAGATGATACAAGCTGGTTCCACACCAGGGTGGCAGCGCCCCAACAAATCCCTGCAGCTGCCGCCCCCCACCCCAGCCACTCAATGCTACTGGGTGTCAGTAGGGCCTAGAATCACCTGGAACGCCTGGCACGTGCTGAGGGCTGAGACGTTGCAACGCTGGATGCCGAGCTCTGCATCTGCAGGTCTGACATCGCTGACAGGCTCACTGTCTGGGAGTTGGCGAGCTCGGTGCTGACCCTCTGTGCATTCACGCCGGCCTCCCTGCAACCCGACGACATCACGCTCTCGGCCCCATTGCTGTGGGGCCGGCTACCAACAGGTGGCTGAGGCTCGTTCCCAGCAGCAGCGAGTGTGCTCTCAAGCGGCGGCACGCCAGCAGCGGTGGCAGGTGCTGGGCTCTGCTGCAGCTGGTACTGCTGGTGCATCTGCGCACCCAGCAGCAGCCCTGCGATGCTGCCCATGCTGCTGCAGGGGCTGCCCGTGAAACTGCCGTCCATGTCACTGCCTGCGTCCAGGCTGGTGTGCTGCATGGGTGGCAGACGCATGTGCACGGGGTGCTGCTTGCTGGTGCGGCCTGCCTGCAGCCGGGCTGCTGTCTGGGAGCTGGGCAGCTCAGGACTCATGGAGCGGGGTGGGATGTCAAGCACACCTGGAGGCACCGCAACAGCAAATGTGGGCGGGTGTGAGTTGGGACGTAAACAATGATGTCCTACGGCACACCACGTTTCCCCCCAGCATCCACTCACTGCATCTCTATCACAAGTCTGTAGCAGCAGAGCATAGCGGTAGGCCTATAGGCCTATCCTGTGCACAGCTGCATCCCACAACCCACCTGGCCCCTCCATGCTGCCTCCTGTGACCAGCCCTGGCTGCCTGTGCCCTGACATCAGCACCAGGTCGTCGTCCATGCTGCAGGCCGCAGCCCCCTGCTGCCCCGCCTGCCCCACACACAGCTGTTGGCAGTTGCCCGCGTGGATGACCTCACTCATGCTGTCGCCACAGGAGCTGCTGGCGACCGAGGAGGGGCTCATTGGCTGCTGCTGCTGCTGGGACTGGTGCTGCTGCTGGGGCTGCACACAGTGCAGCGCGCCTGCTGCAGCTTTCACCTCCGCGACAGGACCCTCAAGCCCGGAACCTGTCTGCTGCTTGCCTTGCGGAGCATCAAGGGCCACCATGAGGGAGCCCACTGCTTGCGGCTGCTGCTGCTGCGGCTGCTGCTCGTCCAGCGCTGGCGGCTGGTGCTTCTTGCTGGACAAGCTGTGCAGCTTGTGCGACAGCCTTGATGTCCAGGAGCCGGCACAGCCCGAGGGCCCTGGGGGGCTGCTGCCAACAACTTGACTGAAGTGACCCTCGGCAGGGCCCAAGCTGGACGAGCCCCTTGCGCTGCCATGACTGGCGGCGTCAGCTGTGGTTGCTAGGGCAGCTGCTGAGGTTGACACGCCCAGCTTGCTCTTTGCGTGCCATGCTGGGCTGCCAGGGGGGTGGGGGAGATGCGGGCCCACCTGCTGCTGCTGCTGCATGTCGCACAGGTCAGGGCTGCTGGAGGCGTGCCGCAGCTTGCTCTTGCCCAGGCTGTGCTGTGCAGCTATGGCGCCCGCAGCGCCAGGACCAACAACGCCACCAACACCAACAGCAGGCGGGCCTGCTGCTGGCAGCGACCCCGGCAGTGCCCCTGGCAGCTCCGCAAACCTGACCGAACCTGACCCTGCAGCGTCCTGCTGCTGCTGCTGCTGGGTGCTGCCCTGGTGCTTCAGCTGCTTGTAGTAGGTGCTGAGGGGCTTGAGCTTGAAGGAAGACCCGGCACCCAGCAGCCTCGCCTTGAGCTTCTCCAGCCGGTCCATGTTCTGCTGCTGCTGGCCACGGGGGCTGTTGGGGGCTGAGCTGGGGTTGCTGTTGTCCAGGTCGCACAGCCGACCCTTGCCTGCGGGTGCGCTGCGGGCCCTGCGCACACCCTGCTGTATGGCATGCAGAAGGCACCTGCAGGATGCAGCAACAGGGGCAGCAACAGGGGCAGCGGCAGGGACGGTAAGGCCGGGACGCCTAGGCAGGTCACAGCTGCATGCCCAAAGAAATGGACTGGCAGGATGCGGCGACGTGCTGTGGAAAGCGAGGGAGTCTCTCAGCCATTTGCAGCAACATTACGGTGTGAAGCAACGAAACCTGGAGCACAAATGTGTCAGGTGTAACTTGGTTGGCTGGACCACGTGCAAAGCTGGCAGAAGCTTGTGGAGCAACAACACCAGGTCACCCACCCATACGCAGTGTCATCCACAGTCAGGTAGTGCAGGAATGCAGCGACAGCCTCCAACGCGGGCACGCAGGCGAGAGCAAGTGGACCCAGCAGCCAGCCAGCCACCAACCTGTAGTACAGAAAGGCAGCAGGGACAGCAAAAGCAACAGCAATGTCAGCGCTGTGTGGCAGACTCAAGGTATGAGTAGCAGGTGCTTCAGCTGCGATGCAACATGTCCAGTACACCACCAGGCTGACACTTCAGAACGCACCCTGGCTACGCATCAGGCCGGCACAAGACGCAGCCCGGACACCTGACAGAGTGAGTCCAACCCCACCATCACACCCCCCCCCCCAAAACACACCTGTACAACACAGCCATAGCTGCATCCACCTCCGCCTCCACAGCTGCGGCCTGCTGGCTGCTGCCGACGCTGTTGCCCGCTGCACCACCCCCACTCAGGCGGCCGCTGCCGCTTGGGCCGGCCCCACTGCTGCTGCCGTTGGTGCTGTATTTGAGCCCCAGCTCCTGCAGGCGCGGCTCGTCGAGGCTTGCGTGGCGTGCATGGCGCAGCACAGCAGCCAGCAGCAGGCACAGGTCCTGCTCATAGGGAGCCAAGGCGGAGCACACTGCGCGTGCTGCTACCTTCCTGGCCAAGGCTGCATCGTCCTCCTCTGCTGGGGTGCTGTTGGCGCCTTTGTCTGTGCTGTTGGCCGCTGCAGGAAGGTTCAGGGGTGGGAGGTGTGCAGGGAGGCTGCTGCCGCTGCTGCTGCTTGGGCCCAGGCTGTTGCGGCTCTCCTGCCGTTGCTGCTGCTTCTCCTCCTCTGCCCGTGCCGCAGCTGCTGCTGCGAGTGCTTCTGCCAGCAGCGCTTCTGCATCGTCAACCAACAACTCCAGGGTGGACTCGGTGAACGCCTCCTGCAGGGCAAACAGTGCAACATGCGGCATGGCAGGACATGCATGAGAGAGCAGCATGCCCATGCAAGAGACAGACGGCTTCTCCAGCTGTACGTACACACACCCTCAGCATGGCAGGACTAGTGACTACAGCATGTGTCCAGTCTCAAACCCCAACAAATTGAGTACAGGTAGTCCAGGGAGTACATGTTGCGTGACCCCAACACTGCTGCACACTGCGCCATGGTTGTTGCTCACCTCTGTGAACACCTCGAACCAGTCGGCCAGCACGCACACAGCCACTGCGCCGGATGCAGACTCTAGGGGCCCGTAGGAGCCTGTGTTGACGGCCAGCTTCACATCCTGCAGAGCCTGGCACACTGCATGGCCCTCATCCAGCCCAAGCGCCTGTACAGCAGGGCCCAGCACACAGTGCAGTACAGCGCGGTACATCACAGGGCAGCACACAAGAGATCCATTCAGACACTGATGTGTGCATACAGTACATTTTGCATGTTATTCCTCCTCCCCACGCGCACCGTGCAGCAAGAAAGGCAGAAGATACCGTGCTTGCGCGTGCACAGCGAGACACAGCATGTCGCGTCAATTGGCTCCTGTTGGCTTGCGCATGACCAATGGGCCTGTCAGCCTGCAGCAGCGCTCCCTGGTATCTCTCAGCCTGTCCCAAACCCGTCCAGCCTGTCTCCAGCCCGTGCCCCACAGCCTGCAACAATGCATGGCCCCACAGCAGCCCGGGCCACCCTGAAAATCACCAAACGTCTACAGATTGTTGAAGAAACAAGTGATGATGAAGCTTCTGCTCACCTTGAGCCGTGGGCACCCGGCCCACTGGGCCTCGTACTCCTCTGGGAAGCGGCCCTTGTACAGCAGGGCGATCAGCAGCCCCACCACAAAGCTGGGTGCACAGCAGCCCGCCAAGCAGGGCGTGCAGCTGGCCTGGGCGCAACCTGGTGCTGCTCTTGCTGCTGCTGATGGGCTGCCGTCGCTGTTGCCGCATGGCAGGAAGAAGCCGCCGGCTGCTGGGGACCCCCCAGTTGCAGGTGCTGTGCGTGCTGCGGGTGAGGGGCTGCCGGCCCTCTTGCCAGTGCTGCCCTGCTTTGACAGGCTCCTGGCCCCACTGCTGCTGTTGCTGGCGGCGCCTGCGGAGCTGGTTGCAGGCGTGATGCTGCCTGGCGGTCCCAGCTGCAGCCCCGGCAGCAACGCAGCGGCAGAGTCTGCAGCGGCCAGCCCTCCCGCAGTGCTGGATGCCCTTGCCGCGCCCCCTGATGACCCTGATGACTGCTGCAGCTGCTGTTTGCTGAGCAGGGTGCCCCCTGGGCTGCTGCCGCCAGCAGGGCCGCCGCCAGCAGCAGCAGGGGACCCGCTCCCGGCTGCTGCAGCGCTGCCGCTGCAGCTGGGTAGTCTGAGCAGGTCATGCTGCGGGATGCCGCTGCTGGTTGGGCTGCATGTGACTGCCAGCAGGTCGATTGCGGACGCGTTGCTCCTGCTGCGGCTGTGCATGCGCTTGAAGGGGCCCGGTGAGGCTGTCGCTGGTGCCGGCTGCGGCACCGGGATTGCATCTGCAGACAGCAGCATGGCAGCAGGCACCCTGACAACGTGAGGGCGCTGGATGCCGAAGTGCCTGTCCAAGCTCTCCGCCTCGCTCACACACACATATGCATATATCACATCAGACAGAAGATATACTAGCCTGTGCACAGCCGACAGGATCCCAGCAATGGCCACACCAGCAGCGGCACCCCAGCACAGGCAGAGACCCCAAACCAGCTCACCAGTGTGGGCTGGCACTGCTTTGTACGCCTCGGCGGCCGCTGCCAGGGCCTTGGCTGCAGACCTCAACAGCTGCACAACATCACAACGCAGGGACAGCAAGCAGAAATTCAGAACACTCCGGCAGGCACTTGAGGCGCTTGCGAACGTGCCTTGGCAGGCTTGGATGATGTGCACAACATCACCTTTCACGTCCTAACAGCAATTCAGCAGCAAAAACAACCTAGAGCACTGACTGACCCCAAGACAAAGCGCCGCACCTTGTGCTGGTGCAGGCAGCGCCGCCGCTCATTGCCGTGCAGCAGGCGCTGCTGCCTCCTGAGGGCCTCCAGGTAGCTGGCAGGCGGCTCAGGCAGCCACCCCTCAGCCTTGAAGGCCTCGGGCTTAATGCCAAACCTGCACACACATGCACACACAATGGATGCAACGTCAAAACAGCTTTGAGTCGTGCACACAACGGATGCAACGTCAGAGCTATCCTGCTTCCATTGCTTGCTGCTGATCCCGTGGCATCCTCTGCTTTTACTTCGCGTGTCAACACCCACACCCACCCACACACATGCTCAGACACATTGTCTCATGTTGGCAGTGCGCCCTGACATACTGTGCTGGCAGTGGCCAGGCGTGCTGTCCCAGCTGTGCGCCGCCCCGATGGTATTATGTGCATGCATCAAGCACAAGACTCAGCATCGATACCCGTAGATGGATGTTACATAAGCATCGCCCATATGGTGTGCTGACACAGGCTTATTGGGTGTACCCGGCGTGGGTCACCTGCACGCACACTGCTACCCGAGAGGGCGCATACTGCTTACTTGTCATTCCAAGGCAGCTGCATGTCCAGGCCAAGGTCATGTGGGGTGGGCACCTGCTGTTCTGCTGCCCGCTGCCGAGGCGACTTCGGCACTGCTGGGGACGCATACATCTGCAGCACCACAACGCAGCAAGAAAATGCTCACGCTGTCTACTTCGCTGTGGTTGCTGCAGTCAAGGAATGGCTACTCCTGGAGCTGTTGTCTACAGGAATGCCGCCACCAGAACACACGTGTGCCCTGCCTTGATGTGCTGGTCCCCTGCAATAGGATCGAGAGTGAAGTTGTGGCTGATGAATCTGTGTTGCCAGCCACAAGCCCTTCAGCTCTGCATGAGTCAAGCGGACTTTTTCAAACCGAAGAGACACCCGCACCTTCTTGACACTGTCTGTGGCCCTGATGATGGTCAGCCCGTGCCCATACAACTCTGTAACCGCACTATCCGTCTGAATCACGTGCACAGGCTTATCGCCCTCTTCATCGATCGCCTTGAGGTTGCTGACCATCTTCATCGCGCCGCCGCCACTCAGCCGCCGTGCATGCATGACCACACCCTCCTGGCCCGGCACGGCCCCAGCTGCCCCGAGGTTCAGCGCAGCATTGGCGGCAACCTCTGCTGGGGTTGCAGAAAGCTGCGCTGCCTCCGTGGGCGTCATGATGTCGTATGTGGCAGACGTCCAGTCTGGCTGTGCTTGCACTGCTGCTGCTGCTGTCGCTGACCCAGGCGCGCTGCTGCTGACACCACTGCCACCAGACCCTGCACATGCGCAACCCCATGCAGTGGAAAGATTGTGTAAACAGCTGCAGCGCCAGAACATTCCGGCAAGGCTGCGAGGCATGCATATGTTGGGCTGCGGCTGCTCTCTCATCGATGACGGAAACATGCAGGAGTTGAGCGTGCTGGCTCGTGAGCCAAGCAGCAGCAGCTGCCCGCCTTAATTCGATGTTGATCGCCACACAAACCCGACTGAGACTTTCCGGCTGAAAACCCCAGACAGAACAGCGGCCGACCTGTGGGTGTGAAGGCCAGGGGCCCCAGAGCAGCTGCAGCTGCCGCGAGTGCGTCAGGCGTCCCTGCTGCGCTGGACTGAGCGCCAGACAGGCTGCGGCTGATCCTGCGGCACACCTTGGTCACGATGTAGTTGGTGTTGCCCAGGCTGAGGTGCTTGAGGTCGGCAACCTTGAAGGAGCACCTGCGGCACACCGCAGCAGCAATATGCGCACAACTCAAACGAGGGTTGCAACCTGTGGATGTGGTTGCACTGCTTGGGCTCAGCCGGCTGGCCGGTGATTGTGAGGGGTCACACAAGCGAAGCACAGGTCCTGGTGGCAGGAGATGTGAGGTCAATGCCGTGAAGCCACTACATCGGCTGCTTTGCACTACGACAGCACAGGCTGGATGTGCTAAAACAACCACATGTGTCTCAAAGCATGTGTCAGCCTGCGAGGTGTGACAGTCAGGCAACCAGGGCACATCATGCACAGCGATGTGGGGCCCACCTGAGGTGCTGCAGGTACTGCTCAAAGATGGACACGAAGATGACCTGCGCCTGTGTCTGCAGGGACCCCGGCCTGCATGCCCGCACCATCTCGATGGCCTTGGCTGCATTGCAGGCCTGCCCACTCGCCAGCAGGAAGCAGGCGACAGCGAGCCCCGTGCGGCCCAGGCCTGCATGGCAGTGCACCGCCACCTTCCTGCACTCCACTGCCGTAGTGTACTGCATGATCTGCAGGGCATAGCACCGGCACATGATGTCATGTGTGCAGCACAACACAGACAGCTGCGGCAGCAGCATTGGCAGTGCCCTGCTGCTGGAGTGGCACCACATGCTGATCAGGCCTGTGCAGCAGTCATCAACCCACCCAGCTGGCATCAGTCATATCACATAGCTGTGCTGTGCACAGAGCGGTCTGCCGGGTTTGGGCATGTGCACAGCTGCAGCTGTCTTCCGCTGCTGCCCGATGCCGGTGTTGCTGCAAGCCTGCAAACCCTGCAGAGCCGGCAGCAACTGCCAGCAGTCCTCACCACCCTCACTGTACCCCACCTGCACTATGTCCATCATTTTCTCCAGTGTAGGTACCCCCATGTCCCTCCAGCTGATGTTGTACACGCCTATCTTTGCTGCCATGAACGTTTCTGGGTTGTAGGTGAACCCACTGACTGGCAAATTGCCTGGGCCACAGCTCTCGTGCTCGCCCACCTGCACACAAGACCACGCCGAGGCAGCATAGAGACAGGCGGCATGAGCAGCCTGACAGAGATGACATCATGCATTTGCCAGACCGTCTGTTTGATTTGACAGGTGCAACTTCACCCAGTCCATGTGACACTGAACTGGTGCTGTTGCAAGCAGCACAGTTGCACCATGGCACTGTTTCACCTACCCCTGCGCATGAGTGCTGTAGCATTTGCTGATGCATCACATACAGCTGGATGACGCAAGTGCATCGGGCGCATCGGGTCTACATTCGGCTCACCTCCTGCAGGTTCAGGATCATGCCGATGTTGTGCTGCTTGAACTGTGATACAACGTCGTGCTTCAACACATTCTCCTGCCAAGGTCTGGCCATGGCCAGCACGTTATCACCAACCCAGCTGCTGTGCAGACCCAAGATGGCATTGGGAGCTTGCTGTCGTGTGGGGTTTTCATGCGAGCAGTTCCTGCCGCCTTCACAGAGACACTGGACCTCCTCTTTCACCAGGAAGCTCCAGGGGCCGGACACAGTGTTGTCCTGCAGCACCATATGGAGCCAGCATGATATGTGATGATCCACTACGGATGGGCTTTGCTTACAGGACTGCAAGCAAGTCTGCTGCAGCTTCCATGCACTTCAGCTCCTCAGACAGATGCACCTCAACAAGCTGCTGCTTTGACCTGCTGCGCAGAGCCAGAACTTGCTATGTGTGCATAGCTTAAGAAACTTACGATAGTGGCCCATGACTTGGAAGACCCTTGTATCGACATATCTAGGGCCTGGTTCTTCACGGATACACTGCCCTGCTCCCCATCCAGCTGAACAGAGCTGCTGTTGCCCATCCTGCCACAACCAATGGCGTCGCTGGCTTTGACTCTAACGTATTCACTTCCGTGTTACGTCCCAACTCTTGAGCAGCACCGGAAAGGTGGTGCCTGACGCATTTCAAAGCAGGCCAGGCGTCAGCAGTGCCTCCACGAGTCTGTCCACAACCGAGTAAACTGCCAGCCTGACTGTTATACACCTGGCAAGGTAAGCAGTGCAGCTCACGAACTGTGCGGCAGTGCCAGGCAGTCAAAGTGCTGAAGTGTGAAGAGGTGTGACAACTGCTCAGGTAACAACAGCTACAGGCCTGTGCCTAAGCAAGGGGTACAGCCTGCGAAGTGAGGCTGCCATTGCGTCGAGGCTGAAACTGTCTAATGATAGCGGAGCACTTGCTAACCAGGCCACCATCATGGCTTGGGGCACCACCTGCTCTTGTACCCTAACTGAGTGTGCTGCAGCACAATCCCAACACAGCTGGCACCGAGATTTTTGATTTTGAATTTTGTTGCTTGAGCAGCCAGGCTGACCGAGGTTGGTTGGTATGCAAAGCAAGCTTGTTGCCGCAAAAGCAAGGTTCCTCAACAGCATGTGGGCAGGCTCACGAACAGTGCTGCTGACGCTAGCATCAGGATCTTCTGGCAGCAATGCAACAAGCAGCCATGATCAACAGCAGCCACACAGCAACCATCTTTGCCTTACAATGTATCATTGCATCATTGCCTGGCACAGTGATAAGGAAGAGCAAAACACAGGGCAGTGCATCAAGCAAGCCATGCAGCATCCATACCCCTACACCGTTGGTGGTTGCAGACACACCAGCAACTGACAGCAAGGGTGTGCACAACCCGTGCTTACCAAACAAGTGCCTATTGCAGACCACAAAACAACAACAATATCTCAGTGCAGTTAAACTGCACTCTGTCCTGTTGATGGCCGGTCAATTCGATTGGTGGCACCAGCTGCAAGCAAAGGCAGGCGGTGGGGAAGGAGGGCACCTGAGAAAGAAGGGTGGATATCACATCACCTGGGCTGCACTGTTGCACCCCCGCTCACATAGAAAAGAGTCATCAGGGCCGTGTTGCAGTATTCCTGCAGCCCTCTGAGTGCCTGTCTGTATATCAAGTCACCAACACGGCGATAGCATGGGCGGGCAAAGCACCCAGCCATGCAGTACTGTGGCAATACTTCCCAAAGGCAGCGCCTGTACCGGCAGCAACAACACCATGAGATCAATGTGCTGCCTGCAGCAAGCAGACCAGGTGATGTAGTCAACAGACAAGTTGCAAACCCCGGGTCCTCACCACTGCACGTCAGCCCCTAGCCCCCAGCCAATTGGCCTGTGCCACAACCCTGGTGCCATCAGTTGGCAACACTGGCCCACACAGGCCCACAAAAGACCAACTGCTGCACCCCCTCCCACTCGGCAAGCAGGTGTGGACTCAGCAAGCAGGTGTGGATGCGGTGTCCTGGCCCCAAACATGCATACAGCAATTGCTGCCGCCCGGCCCGTCACAGTCGGCACAACGTCAGTGCGGTGCACTTGACGCACAATGCACGCACACAGCAGTCAGGGCAGTCACACTGTGTGGGCCCGACACGAACCCCCACGAGGAGGTCAAAAAACATCAAGGGTAGGTTGGGTTCGCTCAATCAAACAACAGACCAGGCAAGGAGTGGCCTGGTGGCAACACACACACGAACACGTTTCAAGTAGGTCAAACGTGCGCCCGGACTAGGCCAAACAACCAAGGCAGCACTCTTGAGCAGCTGCCGCGGATGACACTGCACAACACTGCATGGCGCTGCCAGCATGACACCGCAGCAAGAGGAGCAGCTTATAACGAGGACCCCACAAGCTGCGTCAAAGAAGCGCAACCTGGAGTGCATGCACAAGGGTCATGACTGCCCAGACTGCCAATTGTCCAGTAGGCAGGTGCAGGGCTACATGAGGATCCGATTCCTGCAAGTGCTACCCAATTGTGTGACGTGCGTCTTGTGGCAACTGACCCGCCACACAAACGCCCGGTTGCACCCGACATCAAGCAATCGATCTTGCAGACAGAGGGCGCTGCAACAACATGCATGTGCCGATGAGAGGGTGCCCACATGCTTCTGCTGCACGCCCATGCCTCATGCACCCCTGTGTCACCACAGCGTATGTCCAAACACAGTGTACGTCCACATGCACCAAGCCACCAATCCTAACGCCAGGAACGTCTGCGCTACCACCTTGCATCGTGCCCTGCTGCTGCCACCCCTGGCCCAGGGGTGGAAAGGCCTTCCTGCCGAATCAGACACGCCAATCATGCCAAATCAAAAACCCAAACAAGCTGTTCCAGCTGATGCTGTGCAGCAGTTGACCCATCAGCACACGATGGCCAACACAACCCTCAGCTGCACCGATTGCGCTGGCGCCTAGCAACCCACATGCACGTGCAACAGCATGCTGCACACACACCAGCACTGGCCACCAGCCCCCTTGCAGCACGCACCGTCACACGTGACACGCGTGAATCGCATCCTGCACCCCCACCCACCCACCCAGGCTGCTGCTGCTGCTGCTGCTGCCAATCAGTACACCGGGCAGCTGGAGCGGTTGGTCCTGCCGCGCCCCTCGATCTTCCCATTCTTCTGCAGCTGGCTCGCCAGCGCACCTGCTGCCACCGACAACTCGGGGCTCAATTTATAGGCTGCAGGGTCTGCTGTGCTGGTCAGCGGAATACGCCACACCTGGAGGGTCAAGGCACACACCCACACGTGCAAGTGCAACAAGTGCATGTACGTTAGTGAGTAGGTACGTGTGTAAGGAACAGCACCCGACAGCAATAACTGGATGGGTGGGTCACCTACACCTCGTTATGACATCAGGCAACAATACAACATCAGGCAACAATACCAAAAGGCCACAGCATTCACAAGCACAACATGTGCTTGTGAATGTTGCATGCACAACATGAACATGACATCAGGCAACAATACCAAAAGGCCACAAAAATCACAAGCACAACATTCAGGAGCACAATAAGCACAGGTATGCACTGGTACACAGCTGGCAGCCACCCACCTCATCGGGTGTCTCGTCCCATTCACTCTCCTCCACAAAGAAGCCGCTGCCCCCCACAGCTGAGCGTGTCTTGCGCACAGCCTTGGCTGAGAACAGCTTCTGGAGGCCAAAGCCCTTCTTGCTGGCCGCCTTGCTCACCGGCTGCTGCTGCTGCTGCTGAGCGCTGGGGCTGGCTGGTGGGGATGCGTTGAAGGAAGCCTCTGGGCTGAGGGGTGGGGACAGCACCTGCGCCTGGTGCCTGCCGCTGCCACCTGCGTTCGCAACCGTTGCAGACCCTGCTCCCGCCGCCGCTGCAAACGGAGATGGCGTCCTCGCCGGCGACGCTGCTGCCGCGTCAGGCTGACCATTGCCGTTGCCGGCGGCGGCGGCTTGCTGCTGCTGCTCCTGCTGCTGCTCGGCGGCTGCGATGCGCGCTGCACGGATGTCGGCCAGCTGCTGCCTGTAAGCCTCAACCTTGGCCTCGAGGGAGTGGGACCTGAGCCCCTCACCCGATTGGAAGCTCAGGTGCTGGCTCCTGTCCGTCAGCATCGACTGCGCATCCGATACCTCTGACGACGCTGCACTCGTTGCCTCAACCCCACCATGCTTCGCTGCTGCTGCGACGGCGGCGGCGGCAGCCGCGGCGGTGTTGGCACCTGCCGAGGTGGCAGATGTGATGGAGGCTGCACCGAGGTTCACTGCCGTGCCCTCAGGTATGCTGTTCTCCCTGTACACTGTGCCTCCAACAGTCGGGCTGTGGGGTGCCGACACCTTCTCAACACTCCCTCCTGCAGCCACTGCATGGACCGCTGCTGCAGGCACAGGTCCTGCTGGTGCTGCCGCTACGGCTGCAGCGGCGGCTGCTGC
>QAXK01009319.1:0-17152 GCA_004335735.1 Chlorella sp. KRBP | reverse complement strand
ACAGCAGCACAGGTGTGTCAGCATCCACATCAGTTGACAAGATTATCATACAACAGGGCGTTACTAGCTGAGCCTACAACAGTGTGCATGCCACTAGGTGTCAGCTGCCAAACCAGAAGGGCTGAGCAAGTTGAGCTGACAGCCAAATGCACACTGTGGTGGCACCTAGTCCCACGAACTCACCTCTTCTTGAGGATGAACCATGTCGTGCCGCCAATCACAGCTGCGCCACCCACGCCACCGACCACGCCACCAACAATCGCGGGGATGTTGATCTTGGAAGGTGGTGACTGAGTCACCTTGGCAGAGACGCCAGTGATGCCCTTGCTGGCCAGCCATGCTGTGTCAAACAGAGAGGCAGGCTGGTAGGAAATCAGGCCAACAAGGTCTTGCAGCTGGTTCTGTGCCAGGCCGTTGGTGTCGATGGTGAGCTCCACGACAATGGAGCCCTTGTAGATGTTGGTGACGGTGATGGCGGTTGCAGGGATGCCCAAGCGTGGAGCCATCGGATCCTTCATGTCTGTCTTGAAGGCCTCGACCTTGGTGGCATCGCCGAAGAATGCAGAGTAGTCGAAGGAGTCGGCCATCTGGAAGGTGAACTCGGCATACACGGGCTTGCCAAGCTCCTGCAGAATGAGCAACACAGTACATATTGGTCAGGTCACATGAACATTTTGGCTTGTAGACCTTGGATGGGCCCAAAGGCAAGACAATTATTTCAGCTCCAAACGCAGCCAAGGTTTTGGCCACAAGGAAGCAACCTTTCTGGTAGATACAGTGATGCCTAGGTTTGTGCCACCCCTGCTGTGCTTACCAGGGTTGTCAGGTTGTTGTAAATAGACTCGGAAACACCTGCAGAGTAGCGGGGGTCGGGGTACTTGCCAACCAGGTAGCTGCCAGCCTGCTTGACGTTGCAGCTGAAGGTGGGTGCTGAGCCAGCCTGTGCTGTGATGTCGCGGGATGCGGCAGAAGCCACAGCATCTGCACTGAGGACCACCTTGCCATCCACCACCTGGAAGCACTGGTACAGCTTGGACACATCCTTGGTTTCAAACACTGGTACACGCAGAGAGGCTGTGCAGCCAGCAGTGGCGCATGGCAGGTTGCCAGTCATGGCACCGCCGACCCTTAGAATGACCACACCAGAGACAGCCACAAAGCCGGAAGGCACTGTGACATCCACGGGGTCGGTGCTGTCGATGGCACCAGCAGGGTCTGTGGCATACACCACCTCTGTGGGCACCACACAGCTGTCGCTTGCTGTGATGGGCTGGCCGTTCTCATCAGTGCAGCTGCCGACCAGGTTGCCGTTCAGTGTGATGACGACGTTGCTCTTGTCGCTGGCGTCAGAGCGAGCGCCGGTGGTGTCTGCAACAGGGCCTACAGCGACAACAGTCTCCAGGCCCAGGTAGCTGCGGCCAGGGAGGTTGGCCACACCCACGTACACACCACTGTCGCCGCTGGATGACCAGCCTGCTCCAGCGGCTGTGCTCAACAGCAGCAGGTCGGTCACAGACACTGCATCCGCAAGGTAGGCTGGGGCGAACACAGTGGGTGCGGCTGGGGCTGCAACTGGGGCTGGTGATGGAGATGGGGAGGTTGTGTTGTCCTGGTGCAGGCGACGCTTGTTGGAGACAGGCTGTGGAAGCAGCAGTGCAGTACAGCAAACTCTCAGTGACTGCATACATGTGTGGAGATGTAGCATTGCACATTCACAGTCATGCACTGGCCGACAACATAACGGCTAACAATCAAAATGGTCAAGGCACATCACAGTCTGTGACCTTGCAATCCCCGAAATTCCGCGGAGTCCCAGTTGAAATTACTTGCAGGTTGCAAGCTTACCTCAGACAGCAGGTGCCTTGTGGTGGGCACAGCTGCGCTCTGTGAACTGCAGCCAGTGGGCAGCTTGCAGGCAGCGGATACGCCCTTGCCAGCAGCCAGCACAGCCAGGAGGCGTGAGCCACTGTCGGGTGTCATGGGCTTGGGGCTGAGCCTTGCTGCTGCAATGCCGGCCTTTCCAACGTTGACCATCTTGGCCTTGGCATCCTGGCTCAGTGTCGCGCTCGCCTTGCTCAGGGTGGCGACCGTGGATACGACCTGCAGGCCATGCAAGCACAGGCATATCAGCGTGAGGTCTTGAGCATGTTGGGCTAGAAAGATGGACCCTATCAGTGCTGGACACAATCGGCAAACATTTCAATTTCAAGAAACAAGCGCAAGCATGATGCCAACGTACTTCAACACATGCACACTCTGGCAGCTCTTGTGGGCAGCACTAACCTGGGACATGGTGTTGGGGTCGTCGATGTAGCTGGTGACATCATCGGCCAGCTGCCCAATCATGGCACTGGTCTTGGCAGCGATGGCGGACTGCACCTGCGCCTTTTCAGCGGCTGTCTGTGTGGCAGCTGCTGTGTCGGCGTACTGTGACAGACTCTGCAGGGACTGGGCACCAGCTGCCATCACAGCAACGTCACGGGCCCCAGAAAGCTGGTTGACCTCAAAAGCTGTCAGTGCGTCTGAGACCTTGAAGTCAGCAGCCGCAGGCTGCACTGTGACATCCTGTGTTGCACAGACGCGCGCTCCATACGCGTCACTGGCGCAGACAAACAAGGTTGCAGGGCCCACTGGCAGGCCGGTAAAGACGTAGGGCAGGGCTGGGTCGACTGCCAGCACCTTGCGCTTGTTGTTGGCATCAACAATGCCCAACTCGTACCTGGCAGACAGTAAGCAAGGCATCAACAACAATGCGTTGTGTGAGGGGGTGTCCACATGAGGCTCAGTGTGTCGAGGCCAGCAGGCAGGCAGTGCTGGACCACGATACACAAACACTCCCTACAAAAGACATAGGATAGCAGATGGGGGCAGTCTTCTTGGCCAGGTAGTTCTTGCTGCTTGGACAAACCTACCTGAGAGGGGTGTCATCATCATCCTGGAAGCCAACAGGGGTTGCCTTCCAAGCTGCACTGGGGAAAGTGTCGGTCACCTTCTCGACGACGAGGCAGCTGCTGGCAGTGCATGTGGGCTTGCCATTGATTGGCACAGCAATGGAGGTCTTGGATGTTGCACCGGCCTTGGACAGAGTGGCTGTCACTGTCACTATGCCGGACACAGGGAGTTGCGTAGTGGGAATGTTGATGTCTGGCTTACCTGAGCAGCACGCAAGAGACACATGTGGCCACCACACGGCACATCCAGTCAGTACGCAGGACAGCGGACAGCGCTCAGCTGATGGGATCTGCATACATGCCACACATGATGCTGAAACCAGGCAACACAAATGTCCATCATGTACACTGCGCATGCCATGGCATGTGACGGCTTCTTGTCTCTGATGTACAGTTGGCTTGCCGTTATGCTTACCATCAAAGCTTGAGATGCTGGTCAGTTGGTCCCAAGTCCAGGCCACAGAAGCATCGGTGGACCCAGCATCAAACACCAGGCTGAGAGACAAGGGCAGGTCTGCGCTGTGCTTGGCGGGGCATGTGGCTCCACATGTGCGCACAATGCGTCCGGTTGGGATGGCCCCAGCAGTTGGTGTGATGATAAGGAAGGCAGAGTCCGTGTTGTCGCCCTTTCCAACGTCGGCCTGGAAGATGTGCTTGACACCTGTGGTGAGCTTGCTGGCATCAATGGTCCAGGTCAGGCCACGCTGGACTCCCATGTCGGTGCTTGTGAAGCAAGGGTTGGGGAAGTCCTCGCGAGTGCACTTCCATGCCACTGACATGGGCTGCACATTGTTGGCCGGGTCGTTGGGGTCCACTGAGCTTGTGGCATTTAGGACGATGGTGCTGTCGGCCCGCACATTGCCGGAGGGGCCCTTCAGCACAGCCTTGATTGGTGATGCCTTGGGGGTCAGGGTGATGTTGATGACAGCGTCGTTAGCAGGGAGTCCCCCATCAAACTTAGCAGTCACTGCCACGTACACGTTTTCTTCAGGGTTGACGCCCGCAACTGGGCCTGGGATGACCAAATCCTTGCGAGCATAGCCTGCTGGCAAAGTACTCTTGAAGGTGTCTGAGCCATATACCTGCCAGCCCCAAGAGACCTGTATGGCAAGGAAGAGCAAGAACCGTGCTGTTTGTTGGTGCCTGACAGGTGGCCAGCCAGCTGTGCCACCATGCTGTCGGTTATGCTATGTGAGATATCAGCAGTGCTGCTGTGTGGGCGGGGTCTGAATTGGGCTATAAGATGTGCCACATGGCATGCTCATGCCATCACAGTGTGAAGACACGGCTCAGGGGAATGCGCCAAAGCTGCCCCCCCTGCAACCATACACTGCATGATTTTTGCAAGCTGCAAAAATGACAGCACCCAATTGCCACTCACCTTGCTGTCTGCGCAAACAGACGTAGCAACCAGCTGTGTTGCAGCACGCAGGCCCTGTGCAATTGTGAAGCTCTGGCTGACACCACCCACAACGGAGACAATGGGTGTTAGACCACTGGCTGCCTTTGTGAATGTGAAGTCCATGGACTTTGACACACCAAGGTAGTTGGTAGCTGTCAGAGTCACTGTTGGTGGGTCGGAGGTAGTGGGTGCAAAGTTGGCATCGCCCACTTGTGCACCTGGGATGACCAGGCGAGGGCTGCCGTTGCCGCTGTTCTGGTTGTTGGCCTGGTCAATGGCGGCCTGCAGGATGAAGTCGCTGCCTGCCTGGGTCCACACCAGCTTCGTCAGGGGCCTGCCGGAGCCATCCCGTGTGAGGCTGCCATCAATTACCACATCTGCAGTGCAGCAGAAACGCGTGCACATGACATCAAGATAGGAGCATCAACGGCATCCTGTACTTCAAAACTCTCTCAGATTCAGCCTTCTGCAGATGACACTAGCTGCCCTGCTGCCCATCTCACAACGACCACGGTGTGTTTGCATTGAGTGATTGGGCGCTTCTCTACGAGTTCAGAAGTGCTGGTTGCAAGAACACGCACCTGCAGCCGTTGCTCCTGGGCATGGAGCAGCAATTATCTGCAGGACAATACAACAAACAGTGTTGGGGCAGAGTGGGCAATGCAGATGTGCAACAGTGGTTGGTGTCAGATGCATAGCAGCCCGGCTATACTGTATGATACACATTCACAAGGCTCAGCTGGGCAAAATCCAAGCTCAGCAGGGGTGGAGCTGAACATAAGTCACCCTGAGCAGAGGTCAACCTTGCACGATAGAGCTGTCCGATCCGATTGGAGCAAGTCGCTATGTATGCAGCTGAGTATTACCTTGGGGCCAACCACAGACACAGCTGGCTGTACACAATTGCTGCAGGTTGTGAGAGTGATGGCAGGAGTGGGGTTGGTGAACTTGACCACATCGACAGACATGGCATCGATCAGCACATCTTGGCTGGCGGCCAGGGTCATTGCAGCGCCAGGGATGATGGTGGCATCCCCTGCCAAGACCACCCTCAGGGTTGTGCCGTAGACCATACAGGAAGCGGCATACCCCAGCAGGCCGGATGTAGTGACGTCAAACACCTTGGAGCAAGGGAACATGGCATCTGCTGCACGCGTGCTGAGTGCAACAGTGATCTCCCTGCCATTGTCTGCGAGCTTAGCACTGAGGATGGTGCGGTCTGTTGCTGTGCAGAGACCGAAGCATGGCTCTGTGAAGATGCCTTGGTTGGCAGAGCAAGCAAGGCGCTTGCAACGTGTGCTGGCCTTGCACTCAAAGCCTGCAGATGCAGAGCAAGCAGCTGTCATGAGCAAAGTGACGGTGCTGCCAGCATGGCATTCAGCAGACCATGTCCCAGGCACTCTCACTAAGAGTGGTGGCCATATGCAGAACAGAGTAGCAACCCACATGCTCGGGGCACTTTTGCACTTTTGCACAGACAAGCACAGCATCCGCTGAGTCATCGCTGAGCCTCAGGGTCTGGCGTCACCCCCAGGGTCTGAGATGCACTTCTAGACGCACCTTGTCCGCAGCTTGTATCGAAGACACTTGTACAGGTGGGCACCAGCTTGTTAGCAGCTGCAATGTAGTGCGTTTGTGTGTTACAGAAAGCTGTACACACACCCCTGAATTCACAGCTGTCTGTCCCGTCTGCAGCCTTGCACTGACACTTCTGAACAGGGCTGACCTTGGAACAGACCTGGCCCGCAGCACAGCTTGCATCCGATGTGCATGTGTCATTTCCTGGCAGACATCAATTGACACATTACAACAGTTAGCACACAGTTACAGACAACACATGCACGAGATGATGCATGTGTGCTGCCCAAGGATGGGCATAACATAACGAGCTGGCAGGCCTGATCTTGGCCATCAGTGTGTGTCGAGAGCTAGCAGCCAGCAGTACCGTGTAGGGCGCCCTACCTGCAGTTGGCAGTGGTAGACTGCTACTGTCAGCGTCGCCATCCGTTGTGCACAGGTCCAAGCCTGCTGTTGTCGTGACGTTGCATTTGGAAGTAGCTGCATCTCCAGTACAATCGCCAACACGGGCACACAGTGCTCCAGCACGTTTGGCCAGATTGCCGTTGAAGCTGAAAGCGATAGATCCTGCAATGCCTCTGCACTTGGCCACATCGTTAGACGTGAAGTTGGATGTGCAATGGGTCATGAACCTGGTCGCCAAGGTCAGGCTATCGTTGGTGCTTGACACGCCAGCGTTAGCCTGCCAATCACGCACCCAGCCAATGCATCGCTTGCATGTGTCGCAGGGCGACAGGGCCACCTGCACTGGTGCAGTGGGTGGTGCCATGCAGGTAGACAGGTCCTCACAGCTGTCTAGGCCATTTGCACAGCGGCAGATCTTCCTCTTGACAGTGCTGCTGCAGATGTAGTCTGGTGTTGAAGGTGTGACGCAGTCTGTGTCGAAGACGCATGTGCCGTTGGGGGACTTCTCTGCAGTCACAACAGCGCATATCACAGCCAGCTTGAATCAACATCATGATTGAACATCCATTTGCATATTCATCAAACAAGATCCAACGGTTGCAGTTCAGCAGAAATGACGACACCTAGATGGCATTTGCAGGGAGGTGATAAAAGCAAAGAGACAACACTTAGTGGTTATTCAGACTTACCTGTTGCACTGTACACGTAGGTGCCAGCCACAACTGCACCGCCAACGACACCTTCCACTGCACAGGTGTCAAGAGCTCCAGTCAGGGTGTCAGCAGTCACAGTGGTGACCGTCGTCGTGGCGTTGGTGGTGCTGTTTGTGACGTTTGATGTGGTGGTCTTGGTCTGGATGGACAGGGCACTGACAGTGTAGCCGCCAGCAGAGCTGCATGCCCCCAGCCTGATGCAGAGGGAACCCGCCCTCCTGGCCAGGTTGCCATTGTAGCTCGTGCCCACAGCAGTCTTCACACGGGTGCATGCCTCCATTGTGTAGTTGTTGGTGGTGCACCAGGTGTACAACCGTCCGGGAAGTGTGGTGGCATTCAACGCAGTGGTGTTCACGGCTGTGTCAACCAGGTCACGTACACTCTTCAGGCACGCAGTGCACAGCTCCTGTGGTGTGCCAGAAGGCTGTGTGGGCTTCGCAACACAAGAGCCATATGGTGTTGGCGCATCAAGTCCATTTGAGCACCTGTAATAATCCACAGGACTTGTTTTCGTGTCGCACTGCTGTGTGGCAGCACAGTCGGCATCAACCAGGCACCTTCCGGTGGGAACACCTGCAATGAGGTCAACAGTGTACCATCAGTACAGGTTCAAGGTGGCAGACTTCCATGGCAGTGCGACAGCACTTTGTGTGTGGCCAAAAGTGCAGAGATGGGGCCTCTGATGTCGCACACAATGTCCTCACCTGCTGTGGTCAACACTCTGGGTAGCTGAGTGCCGCCTGCGACACCCTCTGCAGAGCACATGTCCAGGGCTGCGCTGATGTTGGCAGTTCCCACTGTCATCTTCAGTGAACATGTTGCAGGCACATCAGTGCACCTTTGCATTGCTGTGCACAGTGCACCAGCGCGCAGAGCAAAGAATGCCTTGGGAATCGCATTTAGATCTGCATTTCAGTAAGGCAGCACATACGACACAATTTAAATGACACCATGACCGAGGACTGATGTGCGCACTTTGTTGCAACACAGACACTAACAGGGCCCTTTGGGGAGGGGGGAGTAACTGCACCAGCAATCCTACCTTAGCACAGCTGTGCTTGCAAACTATGGTGTCAGCTGCTGACCATCGGACCGTCAGCTGTCTCCACTGCTGCAAGCAGACCTGCTGAACAACATTTCACATGCGGGGTCACGCACACCCTGCAGCCATGAACGCTTACTTGTCAACGTCTCGGGGAAGAATTTTCCCTTAATGGCACTGCAAGTGACGCTGGTGATCTGAGGAGGTGTAGCCAGCTGAGTTGAACACTTGGTTGATGCTGGCTCCGCGTAGGTGCTGATGTTCTGTTTGTCTTGCATTGCTATGAGGCAGTCTTGGCATAGTGCACAGCTGGTTGGTGTGCACTGTCCAAACTGCTCGCAGGTGTCCTTGCCAGTGGCCTCATCGCAGAAGCACCTCTCGCCCGTGTCTTCCTCGGTGCTGTACTTTGTGACGTCGCAGAATTGGGTCGCTGTGCAATTGTTGCTGGCATATGCTGCCCTGTGTGCACAACAAGAAGCACCGTGCACAAACAGTTCAAACTACCCAGAGCATGGGCTATCAACTGAGGACAAAGGTGAATGTCATAGACACCTGCTGCAGGTGCGTGCATTGCAGCTGCTAGCAGCTGCTTCATGTTGCAGCATGAGCAGCGGGTATGAGGTATTCACAGGTTGCGCGCGGTGCACCATCATGGCGGTTCCCACTGCCATGCGACATGTTGTGAGCTTGAAGCTCTATCACAGTTGTGTCCTCACTGACAGTCCTCACCTGCATGGGCTCGTTAGGTTTGTTGTGTCAGGCGCTTGAGCACTTGGGTATCTAGGGACAGCAGCGCCTGAGGTGACACCCGTGGTAGTACACCTGCTGAAGGCTCCTGTGGCTGAACTTGCCAGGGTGATGGTATTCCCTGCAAGGTTGGCCGGCTGGCACTCACCAAGGTGCATGCAGATGGCACCAATCCTGGAAGCTTGGTTGAACCTAAAACTGCTTGCGATGCCCTGAGCAGCCCGCTGGCAGGCCGCAAGGGGACGGCCGCGGGCGTCGTTGCAGTTTGTGGTAAAGTAATTGACGACATAGTCCACAGTGTGGCCTGCTGGTGGAGCCCAGGTTGCAAAGTCATCAAGGCACGTCTTGCACAAAGCCACTGGCGTCTTGGTGCAGACCCCAAGCTTGACATCAGTGTCTTCACCAATTGTGGCTGTACACTTCTGGAATGTCTTGGGGGCAGCCACGTTGCAGGTCTCTGTGGCCGCATTGCAGTCCGCATCCGTCTCACAAGTTTTTGCAGGACGCCCAGTACTTGATGTGCCAGCCAGGTCATGCCCTGCACTGGTGCCTTCCACTGTGCAGAGGTTGACCTTGCCATCGCTCACATTGTAGTAGGTGGTACCACTTACAGCACCGGTGCTGTCTACATCCACCTTGGGCAGTGGCTTGAGCTCACAGTCGGAGCTGTACGAGGTGGCACAACGCTGCAGCAGGTTGCACAGGAGGCCAGCACGTTTGAGTCCGTTGAGAGAAAGGCGGTTGTTGGCACCTGCTGCTGCACACTCGTCTGACGTGAAGCCTGCCTTGGTGCAGAAGTCTGTGAATGCAGTCTTCACACTAGCCCCGTCCTGATTGAACTCCTGGGCCCGGGTGAAGTTGTTGACGTCTGCCAAACAGTCTGAGCAGACCTTGCAAGGAGTCTTCTTGCATTCACTGTACTTTGTGCAGGTGTCAGCTCCCGTGGCAGGGTCGCACACACAGCTAGAGCCAGGCTGAACCAACAGGTTGCAGGCATAGTCGGGAGTGTGACACGTTGACAGAAGTCTGCAACCACAAAAGCGGAGGGCAGGGGCGGCACCGCGGCAACAGGAGAAAGTCAGCACTTAGCTGTGTGCGCACAAGGTGATTTCATTTTAAACCAAATGAAGGTGCCCCTGGAAGAGACAGGATTGTACTGCAGGAAAGCTGATCGTCAGGGCTTATGCATGCCTGACCCAGATTTGCACACGTGCCATGCAGTGCACACCCCTGGTACATACCCGCCGGGCTGATCTGCGGCTGGGCGACATGTGTTTTCGGGCAAGGTGGTGTCGTTGGGCATCACACCCTTGACTGGCTTGCCACCAGCTGCCTGTGGGATGCCCTCGATTGTGCACAGATCCAGTGATGCTTCTGTGAAGGTGGAGTTGCCATCATCAGCGATGACAGAAGCATTCATATTGCAGCTGGGCTTCCTCATCATTGAGGGCGTGCAGACTGCCAAAGCATAACAAACAACAAACACACTGAGTTGAATTTGGAAACATGTTGCAATAATGTGTCGGACACAATGTTGTCCCAAAATGAGTGTCCATGGTAAGCAAACAAGGTGGCTGTTGACGAGGATGCCAAGTCGGGTGCTGCTCGTGTTCAGAAGGTATGAGGGCAGGCAAGGCACTTACATTGTAGCTGTGCGCAGAGGCCACCAGCGCGCTTGCCCAGCATGCCATCGGGGCTGTCCAAGATGGCTTTGGCTGCCGCATCAACCAGGTTGGAGCTGACAACATTAGCAATGTTGAGGGAGTCAACGATGGCTTTGCCATCACGGTTCCAGTTTGCAGCCACAGTGCTTACTGCTGAGCTGCCAGCAACCTGCTGTTGAGCCCTGACAAACGCTCCCACAGCAGCAACACAGGCCTTGCAGTTGTTGCAGGTTGCTTGCTGCACGCATCTGCCCATGCGAATGCAGACCTCAGAGCCATTACTGCTGGCACACTGGCACATGAAGTCAGGGGTTGCAAAGCTGCAGGGGACGTTTGCATCGCAGTCAGCATCGTTGAAGCACTTTGCAAGCGCCGTCATATTGGGAGAAGTTGCTGCATGCAGACAGAAAGGGCAGGTACAGAACGTTGGCTCCAGGTCATAAGTTTTCACAATGTGGTATGGGTGTCGCAGTAGCATGTTGCCCCCCTACACCCCAAGCAACTAGCAAAGCTGTCATATTGTGCTTACCGTTATCTGCAGCATACGTGACACCAGGCCCAGAAGAAGACTGCAGCACGAGGCCGCCCTGGCCATAGGGGACCCCATCAGTCGTGCATGCATCCGCAGTTGCTGCTGTCAGTGCAACCACGGTTGTGGTGTCATTGAAACTGCAAGATCCACCAATGTCTGTCGCATTGCAGAGATTCAGGGCCCGACAGACTGCAACGGGGCGCTTGGCAAGGTTGCCCTGGAAAGACCCCTCAACTTGAAGGGCCACTGTGCTGCAGAGGACTGGGTCAAGGTTGAGCTTGGGAGTGTTGACACACGCATCCTTGAAAGAGGCTGCAACGGTTGCAGGGTTGGTTTCGGATAGTTGGGCCAGAGCCACAGCGCGCATAGCCTTGAAGCAGGTCTGGCACTGGAGACAGGGGGTAGGCTGGCATGTGCCCATGTAAGTGATCGCGTCTTGACCAGCACTGCAGGTCACGACCTTAGGCCCAGAGGTGACTCCCTGTTTGGGCATCACACACTGGTATCCAGCGGTGTTGTTGCAATGCCAGTCAAGTGTGCAAAGCTGAGGGCTACCACTGATGCTAGCAGGAGGCGTGGTGTTGAAGTTCTGGAGCTCGCTGACACCAGGGACGAGCATGGGTGAGAATGTGCCGTTGGTGCCATGTGGTGTGCACAGGTCCAGGCGTCCGGCAGGGACGATTACTGTGCCGGATGTTGTATTGCCCAGGGCACAGCTGGAGCTGAAGTTTGCTGACACACACTCCCCCAGATTTTTGCAGATGACGCCTGCTCTCCTCCCTGCGTTGACATCCAGCTTTGTCGCATTAACTGTGGCGTCACAACTGGCACGCGTGCGGTTGGAGCTCGTCTTGCAATAAGCAGCCAGCTTGTCGGCCACCAAAGGGGCATCAGCATTCGCTGTACTTCCGTCAGTGACTGACTTGACATGGGGTGCAAACTCTGCCAGGCACAGCTGACACTGCTTGCAGGGGGTGTACTTGCAGGTGCCCACAACACCCGGGATGATATCAACAGCGCCACCAAGCGTCGTGTCGCCGCTGCATACGTAGTTGTCAGTTGGCGCGGTGAGGTCGCAGTATAGGTTGGGGTCGCCACAGTGCGTATCGTTGAGGCACTTCTTGTGATCGCTCGGCGCCAAAGCAGCTGCATGGCAGGAGACATGTTGTACATGGTGAACAAGAAGTGCAAGCTTCATTTTCGGTGTCTGCTATTGCTGAAAGAACCCCACATTTGCATAATGCCCCTGCAGCACACTGTCAATTCATTATGACATACACACATTCCCAGTAGGAAGGGCACCCTGGAGCGCACCTGTAGTGTTGACTGGGTAGCGCGTAGGTGTGATTGTAATTGGACGATTGGTGGTAATGACGCCTGCTGAGGAGTTGGCAGTAACATTGAACCACAGGACCATGTCTGGAGCCCTGATCATGGTGTTGTTGTAGGTGATGTTGCTCTCCAGCACGACTTCCTCGCCCAGGCTGATGCTATCAGCAATGGCAGAGGTGTTCCCACTGAGAGCAGGCACCACATTGGAGGTATACTGCACATCACGTATGATGACATTGCCTGGGTTGGCAATCTTGACATGGTAGGTCACTTGATCACCTGCACAGGCAGCAGTCGGGTGTCAGGTTGTTCACAGCACAGCACTGACTGCAGAACATGGAAGTGCCTGGCGCATCTGGCCGTCAGTGTTCTATGCAGTCCTGCAAGACCTTAGACCGTGTAGGCAGCTGCCAGGACCTTAAAAACATACGTGCATCAGCATCAGCGGGGCATAATCATAGTCAACTCACCCGCCTTGCCGATGCCACCAATGATACTGGGGACAACTTGCACGGTTAGGTTGCGACCCAGGTCCAGGTTGGTCAATCTGCCGATGGCAGGGGCATTCAGGAGGGCTGCAGAGGCTGTGAAGGTCAGGTTGACCGAGTTGGTGAGGCCCTCTGCAACCTCGGGGATGATGGTGTACACTGCGTTGCAGACTTGCTGACCAGAAACAGCCAAGGAGGCGATGACTGGGTCGCAGGGACTGCCAGGGGCAAATGTCACATTATCAGGAAGCTGGAATGTGACGTTGGTGACCACTGCAGGACCAGAGTTTGCAATGGTGATGCTGATAGGGATGGTGTTGGAGGCGGTGCGTGGGCCAGTCTGCGTGGCTGTGACATTGATGGCACCCAGCTTCAGGGTCAAGGCTGTCTGTGAGGCATAGACAGAGGATCCAGAGATAGCTCCAGCACGCAGTGCCACCTGGGTTGCAGTGATGTCACTCGCATTCAAGACAACAGTCACTGTGCACTGGCGTGTTGTGCCATTGGCAAGTGCAGTACCTTGGCCGTCGCAGACACCTGACAGGGGTGGACATGATGCGGCATTGAAATCAGCATCTCTTGCCAACTTGACAGCGACTGAAGTAAGGGGCGCGATGTCTCCATTTGTGACAGTCACATTGCATGTGACACTCCAAGTGCTACCTGCAGAGAACAAACGGCAAGCAAACAGCAGTTACATTTATTCCAGATTGTCAACACGCTTGTTGAAAAGCACCAATAACTGAAGCAAGTGGTTGGCATACGCTGGCCTGTTGAGCTAAGGAAATTTGTGGGAACCAGTAAGTAGCACACTCAGTGAAACAAGCTCTTGTTGTAAACTAGCCAGGGCCTGTTTGCTGACCTGACTTGACTGGAGTGCAGTCTTGGGCTGTGAAAGACGTCGAGAATTTTGGGATTGGGAGCGTGACGTTGGTCTCTGTGCCCGTTGTCAAGGAGGCAGTGGTGGATACTGCTGTGGCTCTCAGCAGAACAGTTCCACCGGTGATGTCGCTTGCCCCAACTGGGAAAACAACCACACAGGCACGCTGTGAAGAGACGACCAGGGCACTATTTTGGGTGACAGGTGTTGCAGGACTGCCCGCTGTGCATTGCAGGGAGGCATCAGCTGCAGCTGGATAAGCTGTGTCCCCTGTCGCGTAGGTCAGGTTGACTCCCGCCAGCTCCACTGTCGGACTGGTGTTTTCGGTTGTGACATTGCACCTGGCTGTCCATAAGGCTGTGAACATAGCGGTTAGAAGACAGGCACAACACACTGATGGTCAGGGGTAGGTTTGGCAATGAGCTGCTTGAAGCTTTGGTCGAAATGCCCTTGTGGGTGACACAGGCTGCCACTGGCTTGGTGACGGCATGTGCTTTACATTGGGTGCATCAGACTACACATGCTTATCCAGCTGCATACTTAAGGACCTGCTGCTGAGGAAAGCCTTCAAGCAATCCACAACAGCAGTCAGTTTGCTTACTTGAGGACCCGACAGTCTTCACCAAGCTACAGGTGGCAGGACTGAAGGCGGTCTTGAGTGGCACAACCACAGGCACACTGACTGTGCCCGATGTGACAGGTGCGGACAGGGCATCAGCTGGTGTCGATGCAACCGCAACACTGACCGCCTTTGAGGAGGCTCCAACATCAGCAGTCGCAATGGTGTAGTCCTGAGCTGTGCAAGTCAGGCTGCCAGCCGCGGCACCAACAGCTGCAGGTACAACATCGGTGCCTTTGCAGGCAACAGCGGTACCACCACCAATGGCTATGGTGGCTGTTACTGGGACAGGCCCTGGGTTGGAGAATGTGACGGTAATGGGTGCTTTCTGCCCCACGGTGATGGCGTCGACGGTTGTGGTCGTGGCACTGGCGATACTCAGCACGCCAAGCGCGGCGCTGAACGTAGCTGATGCCACGCTTTCCACGGGCTGTGGAGTGGGGGTGGTGTCACTGGCTGATGCCACTGCAGTCAGGTTCAGCTTGCCTGATGCAGTGGCATCCGTGATGTCCGCCTCGGTGAGTATGTAGACATGGCTACAGGTGACAACCAACCCTGCTGTCAAGTTCGTCGGAGTAGTTTGACAGGCTGCTGCAGAGGTGTTGACTGAGCCTGTCATCTTGACTTGCACGTCCGTGACGTCATCAGCAGGACTTGTAGTACCAGTATTCCCAACTTCGATCTCACATGTCACGTTCCACTTACTGTTTCCTGCATCTACAGGTCAACACAAAGAAGCAGGGTAACGAAACAACTTCAACCCGCAGCAGGCAGTGTTGGGGTGGTGGCTTCAGCTAGCTTGAAGCTACAGCTCAGGAGCATGCATGTGGTCTTTGATCACAGCTGATCGTAAGAGTAGGCTTGCCATATGGTCTTTGATCACAGCTGATCGTAAGAGTAGGCTTGTGTCTCTACAGAAACTTACAATAGTCTGGTGCTGTACACCCAAGGATGGTGGCATTGAGGCCAGCAGCAGCTGCTTGCTGGCACAGGACTACAGGAGCAGCAACAGCAGCAGCAGTTTGGAGTCAGTTGCTCAGCGACGCAAGCTGCTGGCGTCAAACGCAGATTACAGTCAGCACAAGTGATGCCAGCTGCCTGGATCATCCATGTGAAGTTGCTGAAACACAATCCAGGTGTGACTGGCCGCTGGGCGCCAAGTTGACCCGGTGCAAAAGTCAGTCTTTCAAGATGTCTGGAGCGCTCATATGCCGTCAAAAAAGCATTCATAGACACCAGCAGCCACCACTCAACAAGAACCAGAAGCTCTTGCGACCAAGCGTGCTTGCCTGCGAGCAAGAGAAGCCATGCCAGGCGTGCGCCAGGGCTTGACGCCATAAGATCAGAATGTTTTCGTCCTTCAGTCAAGACTTGTTGGTAGAGGCGTCAAGAGATGATTGGGATGGTTCACTTGTCAACGGTGCCTTCACTTGAGCTGGCGATTGCCAGAGAGAGTGGTGCTGCAGCGGAGCTGCTGATGGATGGGCCGTAAAAACCTCGACATGTTGCATAGACATGGATGCTTTCCGTTATATACTTACAAGCGGCGTTCAAAACCTCAGTCAAAAGCAGGGTGTTACATTACCATCCTCCCCGGCCATCTGCCATTGTGCCCATCATCTATGCTCGACTTGACAACAGGCTGTCCTGGACGTGCAACCTCCAGCTTCGCAACCGTGCCTTGGCTGTTCCTCGAGACTGATCAGGCAGCAGCGCAGGCCTGCGTTCAAAGAAGCAGTGCGTCACTTGAGACACGATCCACATGAGGGTTCGGGTTTTTCCCCGGCATTTCGGACTATGGGTGTAGCCTTACAGAACTGCCTGAGCTGTATAGCATACGCAGTGATGAGGCCTAGTCAGCAAGAGCAGCAGCACCAGCAGCACAGCAGTAAATCCTGGAACTGCACAAATAGCGACAGCACCCACCTGGATGCCTGTCACGCAGATTGTGTTCACGATGTCCTCGACTGTGCACCCTCTGCTAAGGTCGTTGACGGGTTTGCGAAGGCCCTGCATCACAGGACCCATGGCAATTGCTCCTGTAGCCTGTACACAGTAACGCAGGCAGCATAGATCATCCTTGAGTTATCAACAGGCTGGGGCCAAGCACAACAGGCTGGGGCCAAGCACAAGAACACAGCCATGCATCTTGCTGCTGTCAGAAAGGGTTGCCTGTGGTTCAAGCAACTGACACTTCACGGCAAGCGTTTGCGTGGGTAACTGGGTCAGGAGTTATTGGGCCTGTATGCTGCAAGGGGTGGTGCTGCCTGGGCTGATAGCAGTCTCGTCAACATCTGTTGGCGCTCACTCCCATTGAAGTTACCTACCTGCTGCACAGCCTTGTAGGTGTTGTTGCCTGTGTTTAGATCTGGGAAGATGAAGACAGTGGCCCGCCCAGCCACCTCTGATGGTGTCTTCATCTTCACAGCAGCAACGGTGGGGTCGATAGCTGCATCATATTGCAAGGGACCCTCCACCATCAGGTCTGGGCGTGCCTCCTTGACCATCTTCACTGCGTCTGTCACCTTCTGAACCTGCGTGCAGCAGCACACCCACACGCTCGACCACGCCCACCTGCCAGTCTAGTAGTAAAGAGCCATGGCCAGCTTGATGCAGTCAAGCTGCAAAGGGCGCAATGATCTGCCCAGCAATGCCTTACAGACAAGACAGTCACTAGCACAGTGCCATGTACGTTTCAAAAATCCAAGCATGCTGGTCAGCTGTGGGGGCTTTTGCAGACTCACATCCGGCCCTGCGCCAGAGCCCATGGTGGAGTAGGACAGCATTGCCACGCGTGGC